>JAHHUM010000132.1:0-224376 GCA_036173005.1 Crenichthys baileyi | reverse complement strand
GATTGTTTTTATATTGGTCAGGGAGGGAGACAATGGCCAAAGGGTACAAGTGCTGACCCCAATCCCCCCTACACACACTCCCTTTCTCTTTACTCTGAGTCTCCCCTCCCTTGCTCCATCAGGCCTTTCAAACAAATTGCATGTCAACATTGCTGCAAAAAACATCATTTTCTCTCTCTCAACAGTTAAACCACATTTGGCTAGGACCCTGTTGTTCCATCTTCACCCCATGTGGTCCTTTTGGCTTCTGTTCGTGTCTTCTGTGTGTAGGGTCACCAGGACATTCCTCAGCCAGCCCCTTGGCTCTGTTCATTCAGCTGGAACCGACTAAGATCCAACACAACCATCCACACCAGCCACACATCACAAAGCATCTACAACAGTGATGGTTCCCAAGATTTTTTAAAAAGTCACTGAATTGCAGATATTGTTAGCCAGATCATTTTCACAACACACTGCTTTTATGTGTAAACATTATCCTATTGTTCTCACTTTAACAATGGAACACAAAAAGCGCACAAAACTATTTTATTTCCGGTTACATTTCAGGTGGAGAATCACAGAAGACTTGTTTAGGTCCAAAATGGCTCTGGTTAAAACTAACATTTATTATAGGATTTATGCCACCATCATGGCCATGTATTGCAACTCTGCAAATGCAATTACAATACATAATTCAATGCAAAAAGACAAATTACCTATTGGGTAGATTTTTGGAAAAAAGCTGTCTCGTTTGACTGAACTGGTGCAGGAGCCAAGGGCACCCATTCACGATGTTCACTTTGGATCAACTAGGTCATTTCCTCTGAATATTTAGAAAACAGTGATCAAAATTCAAACAAAACAGGGAGCAGATTCTTTAGTTTTCTTGTCCACAATAAAACCTATGCCTGGTTCCTGTTTAACTCCAGATTTAATCCAGCATGAAAGTAGACAGGCCACACTGATGTTATAGTAACATGTGTTTGCATTACCTTCAACGATTTTGAGTAATCGTGTTTTGGTGTGTGTAAGTGTGTGTGATGGTGGGTGGGCATACGTGAAGCCTCCAAGCTGCCCATACCTATCCACACCAGCCAGGAGTGAAAGCAGGGCAGACTAGGAAACAGCGGCCAACAGCCCAGCCCCGCCTCATTGCTGGCAGGCGCAGCACCACCACCCCACCATCAACACCTCCAACCCAGACCCAGCGTAACACCCAAATGCCCAGTCTAACTAGGGAGAGCTCCAGCATCATCATCCCCCGCAGCCCCCGATGCAGAGGTGGCAATCCCCAAACACCTAGGGCCACCAGGTGATGTATGTAATTATTGAAGATCAAACCGATTCAAAGTTATTATTATTTTTTTTTACAAACTTATATTCTCTCTATAGAAACAAATTCTACAACATATTCTTAAAAAGCATTATATTTAAACTCCTGTTATTCTTTCAATTCTTAAGTATTATTTTTTGCAATGTTTAAAACTGCATGAAGGATGTGGCATCTATTTGTTTCCAAATCTACTTTTTCTATGTGAGCAAAAAGGCAAACAGAAGGGCAGATTGGAATTGTATACTCTAGACATATTTATGTCTTCACATACTTTTAGCCAGAAGCCATAGGCAGACAGTGCCAGAGAGCACGTAGATAGTCGTCTGGTAAATTTTCATGCGGTTTGGACATGTTTTGGGAAGTGAAAACCTTGATACATCCTTTTATCTGTGTAGTGTGTTCTATGAAGGATTTTGTATTATCAGCTGAAAGTTGTCATTTTCTGTCATTCTTAAACCAATTATGCAAATTATACTCCAATAGTTAATATCTGTACTGGTAGATAAATCAGCGTCTCATTTACTGATAGGAAGTGGGAATATTAAATATAATATTGATAGTTTCCTGTAGGTTTTGGAGAATAACTCTGGGGGTTGAAGTTTAGAGAAGCTAGTTATTGAAAGAGGAAGTTCTATGTGGATTTGATTAATCTTAAATTTGGACTGGATAACAGATTTTAGTTGGTGAAATTCAAAGAATTTATGATTGTCAATGCCATACAATTCTTCTAAAACATTAAAGGGTATAAAATATTTTCCATCAAATATGTCTTCTAAATGATTTATTCCTTTACTGTTCCATGTTAAAAAGTTAAGCCCTTTTATTTTGTGGGATGTCTGGGTTGGTCCAAATTGATCAGGTTCAAAAAATTTCAAAGTTGGATTAAGCCTGAAAAACAAGTCCTCTAACCTCAATTTAACAATCCAGTAATGGAAATGCTTACTGAAAGATTTGTGAACTTTCTTTTTCATTTAGCCGGTATAGTTCAAGTGAGGAAAAAAAACAAGAACACAAAAAATACAAAAAAAAATAAAAAGCTTAAACAATCTGGCTGAATAAATGTGCACTTCCTCATACTAAAACTAAGCTAAATCCAGTTTCAGCATTCAGCCTTCTTGAGTTCACATCTACTATCAGTAACTGTGAATCTGAAGAAGCTGAAATAAACCTCAGCTCTCCTGGTAGGATTTTCCCAACATTTTCATCTTTTAGCTAAAGACATCACTATGCAGAGAGATTACAAATGTTCATTGTTCAAGAGTCAATCAAGAGTAGGATACAAAAAGATTCCCAGAACTATATACACTGCTTAACAAAATGAAAGAAACTATTTTCGATCCGTAAATAATCTTAAGTCAGTTAAACTTTTGGAATATTAATACATTCCAATTAATCCTAATCATTGAACAGTGCAGTCAGAGGTAGTTATTTATTCAAATTGGATAAAAAGTGTTTCTGTCTAAGGAAACCCAGCAGATTGCATCCAATCAGTGAATATCAGCATTCACTCCTCCTGGATGAGCATGTAGAGACAGTGGACAGTCACTGGCATTGACTTTGCAGCAATCCCTCATACTTAGCATGCATGTAGCGACAGTGGAGAGGAAAAACTCCCTTTTAACAGGAGGAGACCTCCAGCACAACCAGGCTCAGTGTGAGCGGCCATCTGCCACGACCGACTGGGGGTTAGAGAGAACAGAGCAGAGACACAAAGAGAACAAAGAAGCACTGATCCAGGAGTACTTTCTATGGGAAGGAAAAGTACATGTTAATGGATGAGATGAGAGCAGGTTTACGCTGAGCTCATGTGATACACATGAAAAGGGTCTGGGGAAGTTGCAGTGAACATCAGGCTCCCTGCAACATTGCTCAGCATGATTGACTTGGTGGTGGGTCATTGTTGGTCTGGAGAGGCATATCCATGGAGAGATGCACAGAACAAGACAGGATAAACAATGGCACCAGCCATCTTCCATGGCATAGCATAATGGAGCAACAGCTTACCTACAGCTAACAAGCAGCTAGATAAGTCATCAGACAAAGCAGCTTTGTCCTATGTTACCCCGTCGACCCAGTTCAGATGGTGGGAGACAGAAGGACTCTTGCAAAAATACCATCACTGTTGGACAATGTCTTCCACCCTATGCATCAAGGTGTTGCAGAACTGGAGAGCTCCTTCAGTAACAGACTGCAGCATCCAAGGTGCACAAACGAGTGTTATCACATGTCCTTCATCCCTGCAGCTGTTAGACTTTATAACCATCACTGCTCCCAACAAACTCAAACTTAAAAGGTGGTTACATCCCTGCTGAAACACCTGGTTTTAGACCACAATTTTAGACCACAAAAGTTTATTAGTATGGTGTAGGACCTCCTTCTGCGGCCAATACAGCGTCAATTCGTCTTGGAAGACAATCAAGTCCGCACGGGGGGTCAAGGGTTTTTTTCAGCATTCTTCTTGCGGATAGGGGCCGGGTCACTACTGGTACGGGTGGGGGAAAAAACGTTTCCTGACTCGCTCCTCCAAAACACCCCAAAGGGGGCCTCAATTTTTTAGATCTGGGATGGGGGCCTGGAGATTTTAAATTTCCTTTTATGTTCAAAACCCCAATCTTTCCCAGTCTTGCTGTGTGTTTTGGTGCATTGTATCCTGACATGGCACTGCCTTCAGGATACAATGTTTGAACCTTTGGGAGGGCACATGGTCTCAGAATGTTTGGGTAGTCCCTTGGCAGTGACGCGCCCATCTAGCACAAGTATTGGGCCCAAAGGAAGCCCAGATATGGCAGCCCAAAACCTCACTGAAAACCCCCATGCTTCACTCTGGGCATGCAACAGTCTGGGTGGAATCCTTCTTTGGGGGTTTCCACCGTAACTCTCTCGGATGTGGGGAAAACAGTAAAGGTGGACTCATCAGAAAACAATACTTGTTTGACTTGTCCCACCCCCAAGATTTTGCGCTCCTTGCCCATTGAAACCCGTGTTTGGCATTGGCATGAGTGACCAAAGGTTTGGCTATGGCAGCCCGGCCGTGAATATTGACCCTGTGGAGCTCCCACGGACAGTTGGTGGAAAAAGGGAAATTTAGGTGCACATTTAATTCTGCCGTGATTTGGGCAGCCGTGGTTTTATGTTTTTTTGGATACAATCCGGGTTACACCCAAAAAATCCCCTTTCAGATGGCTTCCTCTTGCATCCACATTAATCCTGTTGGATGTGGTCCTTTCCTTCTTTTTTGGTGGTATGCTGACATTACCCCGGATACCGTGGCTCTTGATACATCACAAAAATTGCTGTCTTGGTCACAGATGCGCCCAAAAACGTGCACCAAATTTGTCCCCTTTTTAAAATCTGGTATGTCCCCATAAGTTTTGTGCATTTCAATATGTTGAGCAAAACTGTGGGTCTTACCCTGCTAATTGAACCTTCACACTCTTCCCCTTCTGGGGCAATGTGCAAACCTGAAGACGGGCTACCAGGGGTGGTCAATTTAGCCATGAAACCTCCCCCCACTAAAATGACAGGTGTTTCAGTTTCATTGTCCAACCCCCGTATATACATATACATATTATAATATAAAAAATATATATATATATATATATATATATATATTTACACAAACACACATATATATACATATATACACTGGGGGGCCCAAAAAAAAAAAGGGGAACACTCAAATAACACATCCTAGATCTGAATGAATAAAATATTCTCATTGAATACTTTGCTCTGTACAAAGTTGAATGTGCTGACAACAAAAACAAAAATCATCAATGGAAATCAATTTATTATCGGATTCAGGTCTGAGGAAAGGGCGGGCCAGTCCATAGCTTCAATGTCTTCATCTTGCAGGAACTGCTGACACATTGTCCTGCATTAGGAGGAACCCAGGGCCAACCGCACCAGCATATGGTCTCACAAAAGGGGTCTGAGGATCTCATCTCGGTACCTAATGGCAGTCAGGCTACCTCTGGCGAGCACATGGAGGGTCGTGCAGCCCCCCAAGAAATGCCACCCACACCATTACTGACCCACGCCAAAACCGGTCATGCTGAAGGATGTTTTCAGGCAGCAGATCGCTCTCCACGGGGCTCCAGACTCTGTCACATCTGTCACATGTGCTCAGGGGAACCTGCTTTCATCTGTGAAGAGCACAGGCCGCCAGAGGCGAATTTTTCCAATCCTGGTGTTTTCCCGGCAAATGCCAAACGTCCCCACGGGGTTTGGGGTTTGGGGCACAACCCCCCCTTTGTGAACGTCAGGCCCTCATACCATCCTCATGGAGTTGGTTTTTAACAGTTTGTGTAGACACATGCAATTTTTTGGCCCGTGGAGGACATTTTGCAGGCTCTGGCAGTGCCCCCCTGTTCCTCCTTGGGGCAAAGGGGAGGTAGCGGTTCTGCTGCTGGGTTGTTGCCCCCTTCTACGGCCTCCTCCACGTCTCCGGGGGTCTGGCCTGTCTCCGGTAGCGCCTCCCGGCCTGGACACTACGCTGACAGACACAGCAAACCCCCCTTGCCACAGCTCGCATTGATGTGCCATCCTGGATGAGCTGCACTACCTGAGCCACTTTTTGTGGGGTTTTTAGAGTCCGTCTCATGCTACCACGAGTGTGAAAGCACCACCAACATTCCAAAAGTGACCAAAAAATCAGCCAGAAAGCATAGGTACTGAGAAGTGGTCTGTGGTCCCCACCTGCAGAACCACTCCTTTTTTGGTGTGTCTTGCTAATCACCAAAAATTTCCCCCTGTTGTTCTATTCCATTTTTACAACAGCATGTGAAACTGATTGTCAATCAGTGTTGCTTCCTAAGTGGACAGTTTGATTTCACAGAAGTTTGATTTACATGGAGTTATATTGTGTTGTTTAAGTGTTCCCTTTATTTTTTTGAGCAGTGTATATATATATACATACATACATACATGTCCGTGCTGACATGTAACTAACTGTCTGTCTAAGCCAGTAGTTTAGAACAAGTTGAGCTTATCAACCTGTTGATTTCTTGCAAACTGAATAGACCAAAATAGTCTTCCTGGTAAGCCAAAGACCAGAGAACACCTGTATGGGACCAAGATGTAATGAAAGGTGTTTTTGTGCTCCTTTTGCGTTTGTGGCGTGATTGTGCATCAAGGTTTATGTGTGCTAGCTGTTTCTCCCACTGTGCTTATGTGTGTAGTAAGTGTGGGGCATCTGCAAGGTGTGTCTCTCTCTTTGGAAGAATGTCGGCGTGTAATGCATGTCTGCATGAAGCTATCTGTGTGCGTAAGGAATGTAACCCGTGTGTGGTGTGTGTGTGTGTGTGTGTGTGTGTGTGTGAGAATGTGTGTGTAATGAGGGGGTTCAGAGGGAGCTGTGATTATTCTCGCCTCCTGTGGTGCAGGTCCTCTGGCTCTGTGGGCCCCAGGGAAAGCGCCCTGTATTTAGCGTGTGGGAACACACATTCTGCCCCCTTATCGCTGTATTGTTGCTGCCTCGCTCTTTTCTTCTCTTTTCTTAACTAATTGAATTCTTGACTCCTGAGCCACGGGGACTGCTCAGAAGAGACCAAAGAGAAAGACATGAATTTCGGGCTTTTTCTTGCGGTTGAGTGGGACAGAGCGGTGGGGGTGAAACTGGAGTGTGTGAGGTTGGGTGGTGGCAATGGCAGCAGTGGGAGTGCAGTCAGAGTGGGTTGGCTCAGGCTGGCTGGGTGGCTACAGTGGCGTCACCCTATACTTACTAGAGGTCAAAGGTCTTCCCCCCCTGGTGGTGGTGAGAAAGTACTGAATTGAGGATGGTTTATCCAACAATCATGTCCTGCTTTTGGAACGTTTCAAAGGCACTTTTGGCGCATACAACATCTTTGTAGTTGTGCTTGAGAAATTCTTGACAAAATAAGGATAACCCCTTTGGCTGATCTCTACTCTCTTCAGGGTAGCTTCCCTCTTCACTGCCTTCTGCCCCCAACCCCCATTTCGTTACACTTATATCAGAGTAGTGTTACCCCTAATGTTCAGGGTGCCAACCTTGTCCAACATGAAAAATACGTAGAGAACATGGAGTTAACAGCGGCATCATGCTTCTCGACAAATGACCATGAAAAACATCTTTTGGTACATTTTGAATTCTTGTTAAAGTGGACTCCAGAGGCACCTGTTTGTGATATGTGTATATATACACTGCTCAAAAAAAGTAACGGAACAGTTTTTAATCAAAGTATAACATCAAAGTCAGTTAAACTTCTAAAAAATTGGTCAGTTAAGTAGTACAGAGGGTTGTTAATCAGTATCAGGTGTTTTGGTGCGCTAAAGGGGCAACAATGAGACGACCCCATAACAGGAATGGTTTTGCAGGTGAAGGCCACAAAACAGGACTAGTATCTGCTCCTTTGCCAAGGAGGAACAAGATGAGTACTGTCACTGGCGTAAATGTCTCTATCAAAACTATTAGAAACAGACTTCATGAAGATGGCCTGAGGGTCCAATGTCCTCTACTAGGCGCTGTGCTCACTGTCAGGCACTGTGGAGGTTGACTGGCGTTTGCCAGAGAACACCGGAATTGGCAGATTTGGCATTGGCACCCTGTTCTTTTCACAGAGGAAAGCAGGTCCACTCTAAGCTCGTGACATAAGTGAAAGGGTCTGCTCAATGTTGGTCTGGGGAGGCATATCCACAGAGGGATGCAAAGACCTGTACAGGATAAAAAAATGGCACCCTTACTGCCATTGAGTATAAAGATACTTCCTCCATTGTTAGACCCTTCGTGGGTGCAGTGGGTCCGGGGTTCCTCCTGGTTCATGATAATACCTGGCCTCATGTGGCAAGAGTATGCAGGCAGTTCCTGAAGGATGAAGGAATTTATACCATTGACTGGCCTCCACGCTCCCCTGACCTAAATTCAATAGAACATTTCTGGGACATCAGGTTTGGTCCATCTGAGGTCACCTGGTTGCATCTCAGACTGCCAAGGAGCTCAGGGATGCCCTGGTCAGGATCTGGGAGGAGATACCCCAGGACACCATCCATCATCTTATAAGGAACATGCCCCGATGTTGTCAGGTATGCATACAAGCATGTAGGGGCCATACAAACTACTGAGGAACTTTTTGAGTTGCTGCAGTGACATGTTAGCAAATTGGACTGGCCTGCTGCATCAGTTTTTCAGTTTTAATTTATCTGTGATTTCGAATTAAGCCCTCTGTGGGTTGATCGTTTGCATTTGCATCAAATCATGTGGCATCCTTTTGTTCCCAACACATTACCCATTCAATATCAGTTTGAATATCCAGGATGATTTTTCCAATTGAGATCTTAAGTGTTTTCAAAGTGTTCTTTTACTTTTCTTGAGCAGTGTATTATCAGAATGCTACAGAATACTTTCCAACAACTGACGCATCCTATTTCAGATAAACAGCTGCGTAAACACATCATGTGCCTTTTAACCACGACATTGACATCATACGTCTACCAAAAACTACGCTTACACACACCCTCTGTCAGAAAATATTCAACCTTTAACTGCGCTGCAACAAGGCTATATCATTGCAACAAGGCTATATCATTGCAACAAGGCTATATCATTGCAACAGATTTCTTACCAAATTACAACCACTTTGGTAACACTCCACCTCAGCTCTTGACAAAACCATGTCAAGAGCAATCAAATTAATAAAGGATATCATGCAAGAAATGAAACATCAGAGAACTCAATTATTTGTTTAGAAGTAGGGTAAACCACTCTGTACACTCAGGGAATGTGAAATCGAATGGGTCTGTTTGGAATGTGAAAAGTTGGCCCTTCTGGAAAGATTCTGTGGTTCTTTAGTGACTGTTTGGTACCGATGTTGTTGCAGCAATAAATTAAAACACTTATCAGTAATTTTCTAATTTTATTGTAAACATCAGGGAGGGCTTGATTTATATGTGCCATCTCTGTGATAGATTCTTTATAAGTGTTTGATGGAAAATGTCAGAGTGTGATGCAGACCAAGTTGTCAAGCAGCAGGTTACCTGTAGGCCAATTTACCAGACAGGCAATAAATTTAAACAAGCGATATTTTATGTCTACAACAGTTTAGTTGTGACTCTGCTCTAATTTCTGACAGTAAAATGCAATAAGCGCTCTAACTGTATATAAATTAGAACTTCGACTTACCCAACTTAATAACTTTTCATGCCTCAACAAATAAAAACATTCTTTACACACAAATTAAATTAAATAAACTGAACTTAAAGTTCAACAAGACTCAGTAACATCTAACAAATCTCACAGAAACCAATAGATAGATCTGTAGGGAAAATTGTCTGTCCATAATGAGAAACAAACACAAATACCACCCACTAAAATGAAAAACATCATCATTTATCATCATTTCCCATTTCTTCTCTGCGTAGGGCTATGGTGTGCTCCTTCAATCAGGGTCTGGAGAATGCTCTTGTACAAAGAGATGTAGCAGGAACTGCTAAACAAAGCCAGTCAGATCCAGGCCTTCTGATTTTTCTTTACAGCAGGTTAAAACTAGCTTGTTTTCTCTCTGTGATGACAAGCTCTGGGTGATCATCTGGGTCAGAAATATGCTCCCTTTGCTTTACAGGTTGTAATTATTAAAGAACAGAATTACGCAGCAGTCAGGTCTGCAGTGAGACCGACAGACAGACAGGCAGAGCAGACCTTCTGCTGAGTGGGTCCAGAACAAACAGGCTGAGAGAGAGCAGCAGACAGGACATACTCCTGATCCTTCACTATGAACATCAGTGTAAGGGTTCACTTATACGACACATTCATCTCTGGAGATTTGTTACGTCATATATACTAAATTCTTTGATATTCAATGTTTTAATATGACAGAATTCTGCGACTCAACTCACAATTGGCACCATAGCTGGGTTCCTGGCTCAACCTCTGCCATGGAAATGGACTTACCCGACTCCCTGTCCCCTGCCCCAATGAGTCCTCATACTCCGTCTCCTACATAGAGAGTGGATTACATTCTCCTAGATGCAATTATTCTGCCTTTGTCATTTATTCAGTTAACAAAAAGGTTACTTAAGCTGGGGTGATAAATATTTTAAAAGAAGAAAAAACACATGTTCTGACATTAGAATCACTAATTATATTTACCAACAGAGAGACAATGACAAGGCAAGAGACTAAATATGGGAAAAACTTTTTCATACCTTGGAACAACCTGAAATACTTCACCGAGCCTTTAGGCTCATAAGGTGGGCGCTGTGTTTAGCACACTAAGCAATCTAAATGTGAAGAAAACAGCCACGGTCCAAGGCCACTGATGGGCTCAGTTTACTTTCCAATGCATGAGGGAACTTCAACGGAGGTGGCTAGTCGGCACCAGCCTTGGCATTTTAATGCCCCAGCAATGATCCTTATTAGACCTTGAGATGATATCAAGTGGAACAACAGAACATGGGATGGAATTAGTTGTGGGATGAAACACGTGTTCAGCAGATGGGCTGTTATGCCTTTACATTATTAAGCTGATTATCTACTTACTGTTTAACAATATCAACTGACACTAGGTTGGATCATAAAGAAAACAAATATGTCTGTGGAGTGATGTGACTCATAAAACAGGTAAAAGGGCAGTATTTAAAGTGTGCGCTAACTTAAAGAACAGTGGGTGCTGACTTTATTGGCACTCTCCAACAGTGCCCTTTTTCCATTAGCACCTACTCTACTCTACTCGACTCGGGTTGGGTCGGCTCTACACGATTTGTTTCGTTTCCATTACAACTGAGTACCATCTCAATGTGGGCGGGATCGTCAATAGCAAGGCGGGCCCCCAGTCCAAAAAAGTAACATGATGTGATTGTAGTGACACAAACACAATAACAGCCTTTACTGCTGCTCAGTGTATGTCTGCTGTCAGACTCCGAGTGAAAGAAGAGAGCCAGAGAAGGCTGCGGGCAGCAAGACGAAGCACTCTGGATAAGAACAGGAGAGAGAGGGAAGCCATGGAGCGGTATGAGCTAGAGGACATGTGAGGGTAAGCTAACACTACCGAATGCTAGATTGCTATAGTGGTCATATACACAATAAACCCATCGTTCAACGATTCATTAGTTGAAGATACTAGTTAATATTCTCCTAATAATAATAATAATAATAATAGTATAATAAGTCTAATAAGTCACAGCATAATAATAATAATTTATTTTATGCTGTGACTAGTGACGCCGCCCTTTACCCAATCAATGATCGACAGTCTTCTGACATCGTGTTTTCAGCAAGGGGTCTGCTCGCTTGGAATCGCAAGCACGCAGGTACTAATAATAGTAACGTTACCAAACTGTTGCAAACGGAAAAAGCCTTAAAAAAGCTAGTAGACCCTTACTGGACCATGCTGAATAGGGACTGGTGGAAAAGGGCATTAGACAACTAAAAATACTTCTTTTTAAACTTAAATTTGCCTACTGATCTATATGGGTTCATGTATAGGACAAAGCATAAACAGAGGCAAAACCAGAGAGCGAGCTTTACTAATACCAACAAACACCTAGTGTAAAGATCATCCTGTCATCTTAGGCCTGTTTATTGTCCTCAATCACAAAACATTTGAATTCTTTTCTTTTAACCTTACTGACAAAGTGACAGAAGCTGAAGTTCATTGTGCAATCTTTAAGGAGCACTTAATTGGACTATTAATATTAACAGAGCCTGTTAGCACTGACGATTAAAAGTGTTTATAAACTAAGCTGCGAACAGCATTTATAATTGCAGTGTTTTCATTTTAACTCTTTGGTGATCAATTTAACCCCTCCACCCCAACCTTCAACCACAATAAATCAAATGTACTAATCAATTTCAACCTTTTTAAAAATAGTGAGAATCAGAATATCCTTTATTGTCATTGTCACAGGCACAACGAAATTGAGAAAAAAGCTATCTGGTCAGTGCATAAGCAATAAATAATTTACGCTACCGGTCAAACGTTTTAGACACACTTTCTCAGTTACTGCTTTTCTTTATTTTCATGATTATTTCCATTGTACGTAGATTTTCACTGAAGGCATCGAAACTGTGAATGAACACATTATGGAATTATGTAGTAAATGAAAAATTGTAAAAGAACTTTAAATATGTTCTTTATTTTAGATTCCTTAAAGTAGCCGCCCTTTGCTGCAATGACTGAAATATTAACCTTTGGCCGTCTCTTAATGAACTCTAGGAAGTTCTTTCAAGACTCTTTGGAAAACCATTTCAGGTGACCACCTCATGAAGCTCATGGAGAGAATGCCAAGAGAGCAAAGCAGTACTTAAAGGGTGGCTATTTTGAAGAATCTAAAATATAAAAATGTTTAGAGTTATTTCACACTTTTTGTTTTTGTTTACAATTCCATGTGGGTTCATTCATAGTTTAGTTGCCTTTGGTGAGAATCGGTAGTGCAGTTAAAACAGAAAAATAGAAGCTGGGTGTTAAAAGATAAAATAAAAAATATGTGCACACATTCAGATTGATTGAACATTCCCATTATTGCATTTCCCTTTACATTCTGGCTGTGTTGAGTTAAGCTATTACTGTTGGATAGAAACAGTTTTTGTATCTGCTTGTCCTTGCTTTAATTGATCTGTAGCATTGTCCTGATGGTAACCATTCAAAAAGGTGAGAAGTGTCCTTTTTAAATTTAATTGGCCTTTTTGAGACAGTGGGAACTGTGAAGCGCTGGAGCGCTTTCCTCTGAGCCACTGTACAGCTGGTGTACCACACAAAGCTGCAGTAGGTATTTATGCTCTCAATAGAGCACCGATAAAAGGACACCAGCAGTCACTCTGTGATGTTTATCCTAAGTACCTTCAGGTGTTGCAGATCCACATGCAGGTGTGTCAGTCCAGTGTCCCTCAGTTTGTCCACCAGCCCACAAAAAGCAGCCGCACATAGCTCCCCAGGTGTTCCAGATGGCATGGTGGAACATGGAGAGCTGTGGTTACTGCATTCTAAGTGGATATATTTGCCCTGAAGGCAAACTGTTTGGGGTTGAAATGTTTGGAGAGGACTGATGTGATATAAGCCCTTACCAGACGTTTAAAGCATTTCATGACCACTAATGTCAGTAAAACTGGCCTGTAGTCATCAAGACTGAAAATGTGGGGTTAGTTGGGCAGGGGGGCAATGATGGAGGATTTCATACAGGGTGGGCAGTGGATTGGGGCAAGAAAAAGCAAAAAATCCAGGTGAGAACTCCTGCTAGCTGGTCGGCGCATACCCTCTGCACCTGTCCTGAAATACTGTTGGGTCAGAGCAGCCTTCCTCAGCTTGACAGCTTGAAGCCTGTGCCTCACCTCATGCTCCTCTACAGAGGGTGAAGCTGCTGTGGGATGTAGGATGCAGTGCAGCTGCCTGTGGTGGCACCACCTCAAAGCGAGCAAAGAGGTTCAGCTCCACTGCCAACAAGGCGCCACCATCAGCAGACTGAGGTTGGTCTTGTAGTTGGTGAGCTGCTGGAACCCCTGCCACACCTACCTGTTGGTTCTGTATAGGGACAGGTGATCAGACTGACCCAGATGTGGCAGTGGCAGCCTTTTAATAGAGTTTGATGTTGCTGTAGACCTGCTCCAGTGTCACACCAGGTGTTATTAATGTACACACAGAGCTCCCCTCTTCTGTTCTAACCGAAGTGCCGCACCTTGTCCTGGTACACAGCATAGCCTGCGAGCTCGACAGCAGAATCTGGGATGGATGAGTGTAACCGGGTCTCCGTGGCCAACAGAACTGGCTCTTCAGATTTTGTTTGTAGCTACCTGTAGCTTAAGGTCATACATCTTGTAGGCAAGGGATTTTGATTTTTCGTGATCTGCCACAGGCTGTGGTGAAGCGCCGTGCAGCATTCACGTCAGCTAGGAATCTATTGCGAGATAAACCTGGAGCTAAATTTGGACTTTTATATCCTGCCAAGCTCAGGTTGACGCACAACAGCATGGAGGTAGTGTTTACAGACCTCAACGAAGCCCGCAGATATGCTCAACAACAGTTTGGACCTTAACAGGGACAAATCTGAAGCAGAGGTTGGCCAAAGGGCACCTAGACTGGATGCACTCTTTTTACGTTTCGCTTGTGTTTGTTTAGTTGGGGTTCATATTGTTTCATCAATTACAAGATAAATTTGGATTACCAAACAGTAATTTTTTGAGATATCTTCAATTACAACATTACGATCCCTCATTCTTACCACAATTTGAGAGAGCCAAACCTGATTATTTGGACAAATGCTTAAGTGACTGTCTGGGGCCTGAACCAAGAATTTCACTATTCTACAGTTCACTACTGGAGATGAATACCTCCTCCACTATTTCGCTTAAAGAAGAATGGGAAAAGGAACTTGGGGCCCCCTTGTCGGACGACACTTGGCGAAAGGCTTTACACAATATAAGCACGATCTCTATAAATGCCCACCACAGCCTGATTTAGCATACAATTATACACAGGTTACACTACTCAAAAGAGACAATTCATAAAATATATCCACATCATTCCCCCCTTTGTGAAAAATATATGGCACAGAGCGGCTGTTTGCTACATAGTTTTGTACTATGTCCAAGACTTCAGAGTTTTCGGTGTGACATTTGTACATGCTTGTCTAATGTTTTAAAAGTCAAGATTGATCCAAGTCCAACAGTAATTATTTTTGGAAATTCTAAAGAAACAAAGGGCCTCAAGCGTTTACAAAAATGCTTTGTATCATACGCGCTGATCACTGCAAAAAAAACTGATCCTGCAGCATTTGAAGGGTAAAAATGTTCCTGGGTTTGGCATGTGGTTCGCAGAGCTTACAAATACACTTCCCCTCGAAAAAATAAGATATATCATTAATGGCAATATCACTGACTTTGAACACATTTACTCTCTTATCTTGGGGTTGTTAAATATAGCAGTCAGCAGTCAAGGTAGAGAGGTTTCGGGTGGTTGGGGTTTTTATGTTGGCACTTGGTTTCTCAGGCAGCAAGACTGTTTTTCTTTATCTCATTTTTTCTTTTAGTCTATATTTGTTTTTTTTATTTGTTTTTTTTCTGTTGGTTCATTGAACCTTTCTTTGTTCTGTCAGTTATTTTTGTCGCCTCTTAGGAGTCACTGGAAAACAAAACAAGGCATAAGTCCTGTCTGGCCCGTAAGTGTATTATGATCATTGCTTCTAATAAAAAATATTTGTAACATTTGTACATCTTGGTATCTTGGTATTCCTCTCTTTATAAGTCCAACTGATTCAAAACATATATGGCAGACTGGCCTTACACTCTACAGAAGTTAAAAGGAAAGCATATCATTTTCATAGTCCACTTTACGTATTTTTGACAAAGCCATCTTCTTTATCTCACTCATCTGTGCACCACCAAGTCATTGTACTGTGAGCAAGCATGAGCTCCCAAGCAAGTAACTTCGCAATCTGCGTTCCAGGACCCCGCATAGCTTCTTCTTTGTCATTTGGCGGTTGGCGTACAACGATGTGGTGCATTAGCGCAACCAGCTGGCTTGGAGTGTGGACCAGAATGTCCCTGACCCACATAGCTGTTCTAAAGTCAGATGCGGCAGCCAGCAGGAATGAAGTGTCTATCTACATAGTAAATGAGAAAATGCTTTGTGGTCCGGACAACATGCTCCCTGGGTCTGGATTTTGACCGTAGTCTAGGGTATGGGGACCCCTGATCTAGACCCTCCAGCCTTCTTCTGGTATAGTCTCTTTAGTTGCCTCTTGACCTGACTTCTAGAGGCAGACAGGTGGGAGGGGAAGCAAAGGGAGCACCAACGTCACCTGATTTGGTTGAAGACAAATATGATAGGACAGGTCCAGACTGAAAAGAACAATCAGGTCTGCAGAGAGAATCATCAGGGCCGACCTTCCCTCTATCCAGGACTTATACAGGTCTAGATTCAGGAAAAGGACAGCTAAAATCTCTGCAGACCCCACACACCCTGCACACAAACTGTTAAGGCTTCTACATTCATGTTGGCGCTACAGAGCGCTGTCTGCTAAAACCAGCCACCACAGACATAGTTCCTTCCCCCCGGTTGTTTCTCTGGTGAACACTTGACAGTCAGAGTTCCAGAACAACACTATGCATACTTGGACTGATCTCACGTTATAGTCCATTGTAAAGTCAATTGTGTATATATGTACATTTTAAAAGATATTCTCTATTACTGACAGCAAAGTGTATCGGAGTCAAATTCCCTGTTTGTCTGTAATAACTTGGCAATAAAGCTGATTCTGATTCTGAAACATGTAGAAGTACAAGAGTCCATAGCCAAGGTTGAAGATAAAACCTGTGAGGTGTGACAGGGAAGCTGTGGGTCAAAGGAGAATGGAAAATCTGCTTGGCTGGGGACAAGAGAGGAGGATGCTGAGCTTGCTCCTGAACTTAACCTATAAAAGAATGTGTTTGGTTCACTGCAGGGTTCGTACACCTATCCCACAGTAAAATTCAAGAACATTTTCAAGGTACATTTCTTAACTTTTCCAGCACCAAACTTTAGAGCAGTCTTTATCTTTATATCTTTTTTCATTGAGCTTTATAACCACAGAACCCACAGCTTTCCCTATATGGAGGGAGCCTATCAACAATCTCAAATACTGATGCAAGGTAAAGTATTAATATGAAATAGACATAGTAGCAGAAAGCATTGCGTGCTGTGCCTTGGAACATTTAGACATTTTTTGAATGTCTAAATTAAGCCAATAGCTAACCACTTTTACTAACGTTTTCAATACAATGTTTTGCTGTTGCACAATTTAAAGTACTGTAGATGATACAAAACCCTAGATAGATACATCCTTCAAACAGTCTAATTGCAATTTACCTACAAAGTTGCCACCTAGCTTAAATTTAAGATTCACTACCACTACTATGAGTTACCACTCGAGAGCGCCGACTCTATGGTACTGTCCACAGAGAAATTTATAGTATGGCACACACTCAGTCCTGGCATATTGATGTCCTCTCCATGTGGCTGGCAAGGTGCAACCCAGTCTGTAGCCTCAAAACAACCCAGCAGAGCTTCTTCAGCCTCCTATGACCATTTTTTCACAGTTATCTTCATCACAGGTTGCCTCTGAACAAGAGGTTTATATTCTGAGCAAAGAAAAACAAGACTTTGATCTGACTTGTCTGTCTCTTGATTTAGAGATGAAGTATGAATTCTTGAAATTTGCATTAAACAAATCCAATGTTTTCTCTGGAAGAGCAGCTGACAAACTGTTGAAACTTTGGAAGTATAGCAGAGAGTGAAGCATGGTTAAAATCACCAGGTATTGCCACAAATGCATTGGGGTCTTGTGTCTGTAGCTTAGCAGCGACTGAGCTGATGACATCATATGCACGATGAAATCTGTCTCTTCTTATGTTCAGAAAGCCCAGCAGACAGATGCTGGAGTCAGGGATATGATCCTGCAGCCATGTCTCAGTGAAACTCTGGCTGGGTTCTTGTTAGGGCTTAAGAGCTCCTCCTGTTTATTTGCCAATGATCTCACATTGCTAATTATGAAAAAAGCAATATTTCAGCCAAAAAGGTGGAAGTTTTTTAAAATAAACAAATCAGAAAAAAAGTAACAGATTCCAGAACAGAATGATCATACTTCTAAAAATATTTCTAAAATTGTTAAAGTTATAACAAGTTTTAGTTATAATCAGAATCAGGAAAATAATTATTAAATAAACGAAGTTCAGGATCAGTCTTAATTTAGATAAATTGGTATCAATTTAATTTGTGGTTTTTGAATATTTTTTTACTATCAGCTATTTCACTTTTTTAATTCATTAATACGATTTAACCAGAACTCTTTGGGATAAGACTAGAATGAATGACCTTTCTTTTCTATCCCCTTTAGACCTGGAACCAGAACCTGCCCCTAATATGCTGATTTATGTACTGAAGCCCTCCAGGCTCCTTCAGAGTTCCACCCTCCATCCACTATGTTCTCCAGACAATTTTAACTGGGAGTCCTTCACATGGCTCCTTGCTCTTCTCTTCCATACACTCCTGGAAGTTTTTAAAGGCAACTTCTTCAGACTATTTAGGGTTCAGACGACTCCTGATCCAGATAACGCCTGAATGTCAATCTTTGTCTCTATCTACTACCTCATTGCATTTATCCTAATTTGTGTTGCTCTCTTCAACACAGTTAATCATGGTTATAAAAAAGTCTTGCTGACTGGATTTGACAGTTGCGTCTTTGATAAAGCGCTGTTGAATTATGATTCTTGGAATTATGATTTGGAAGGAGACGCTTTCCTGAAAGTGCTTGGTTGTCTACAAACAGCTTTGCTGTCAGATGCAACAGTACTCCTATTTGGGTTATGCAAATATGTTTACTACAGACACCGAAACTAAACTAATCTAAACTAAACAATCCTGCAATTGTTACTACAGTTATTATTATTTCATGAAAATGCAATGTTTATGACTATGAAGCTGTTAACTTGGATGCACTTAAATCAGATAATTCTCTTCCCAGTAGTGATCTTTCTCTGCTAGTTAAGAAACTTAGTAGATCTTGAGTAAATTGATCAAAAGTGTTTGGAACAATAACAGGTTCTGTTCAGCCTTGGAAATGATAACTTAGTCCATTTATGACATCATGATGGGGCACCTTCTGTGTGGTATTTTGTGTTGAGTCAATGCAAAGTTGAGGAGAAGAGTGTGAAAGACAACAGTTGTGCACTGTATAAGAGAAACACCTAACCAGAACAAAATATTACTTGACCCACATTTTAAAATCCTGTTGGATTCATTTATTTTATGTCAATATCATAATGTTCCAGCGAGCTTCATGTTTTTGCCTTTGTGCATGTGTAGAGCCCAGTCCGGCTTATTCAGCAAACTACGTCACAATTCAGTTCTGATTCTTGAGAGAAGAACCACTAAGAGGTTCTAAAAGTGCCACAGAAATATAGACAGAACAGCTGACAACCCTTGCAGCCAAGAGAGAGAGTGCAGAGAGAGAGAGAGCGAGGGTAGAGAGAGAGAGAGGGCAGAGAGCTAACAGTGCTTAGAGCAAAAGCCAAGATTGGTTTCAAGAAGTTAAACAGCCTTAGAGTCTGCCAGAAACAACAGGCCTTTCTCTCCTAAATTCTTCTAAACTTTACATCAGACTTCAGTCAGGTTTTTAGATAAAAGTAAATCTTTAATCAGTTTATAATGATCTGCATGTTTCTTCTAAATTCCTTTCAGATTTTCACTTTAAGTAGATACATTTATGTTATTAGGATAGATTAGTTTGGCTACTAATAAAATGTTAATCTCGTGATCCTGACAATATATTTTCAGAATAAATTCCTCTCATTCCTTTGAAGAAAGTATACCTCCTTGACATGGGGACAGATAAAAGCTGATAATTTTGTGATTGATATTTTAATACATAAATGTAATTGAGTAATTTTTAAATTGCTACACTTAATGATCCACTGTTTATGAGGTGTTATCCTTTCCTACAGAGGTCATTCTAAAGCTCTAGTATTTACGCAAATCTTTAATTTAGGAGAGTTAATCATTTAAATGCTGCTTTGGCATATCCAACCTGGTAATACAACTAGACATTTGAATAATAAGCTGAGGTGAACAAAAACTGGCATTCTTTAATAGAACCAGTTAGACATTAGTCATTGGTAATGTGGAGCATGAGAGGATTTAATGAGTTCATCAGTAAGCTGACAATTGGTTTCAACAAAAGTTTTAATTAACCAGACCGCTGGGCAATGACAGGTAGTGTGCAGGTTTCCATTAGTAAAATGCAGTGGTCTGAGGCGCAGTCCACTATTTTAGTCATGAAATAAGTGAATTAATGGTGTGGATAATCTGATTCTTTCTCTCAGATCTGAGAAACTCAGAGGTAGAAGCTTGACAGACAGGCCACCATGCATTTGGTCTGAAACACCAAATAAAGAGATAGGCTTTCCCTTAGGAAGTAGAAGACTTTTAAATACACCTTTTAAATAAAGGAACACTTAAAAAACCGAGCATATCAAGTCAACTTCTGGAATATTGATCTGGTCAGTTAAGCAGTCGACCGTAGATACTGAATTCTGCAGGTGGAGGCCACAGACAATTGTCACACAGCATCAAAAATGTTTGAACGTAGCTCATTTACATGCTGACCATAATTTTGATTTGCTTATTATTATGTTTATTCACCATGCTGGTTGTTTTCATACTGCATCTATTTCATATTAATATTAAAATTCAGCATTTTACTGTGATCTCCTTCTTGTATAATGAGGTTTAGTTTGGTAAAATGACCAAAACAAAATGGAGAAAAAATGGTGAGAAAACCGAACTGAACAGAGGAGGAGAAGATAGGAGTGTTGAAAGGTAGATTTGGTCCTGGGATACAGGTGGGAACAAACAGACATTCCCAGCAGATCACTGCATCGTTCCCTCTGTTTTCAGCAACAGCCTGGAATGTGAGCAGCTCTGGTTCCTGCTGCATTCAGAAGCTAGAGAGGAGATAGCAGCTCACCAGAGAACTTCTCCACAGACGGGGAGCGTTGGAGATGACCATTTAGGCTACTGACATCATCATGTACAATACAGCAAATACTTCTTCACGTCATTTACATCTTCCTTCTGTGTATATAGTGCCTCGATTATTGTACTTTATCTTGTCTAGTAGTTTTACTAGACAAGACTAGTTAGTCCAGTAGTTTTACATTTGACCAGGGTCAGTGTCACTACTGGTAGCATGAGGTGATACCTGACCCTGCAGAGGTTGCACAGGTTAGTTCAACTCCACCATGATGGCACATCAATAAGTGCCATAACCCGAAGGTTTGCTGTGTCTCCCAGCACAGTCTCAAGTGCATGGAGGAGATTCCTGGGGACAGCCAGTTACTCTAGAGTAGCTATAGCTATAGTCTGTTAGACCTTTCACTGGTGCAGTGGGTCCTGGGTTCATCCTGGTGCATGATAATACCTGGTCTCATGTGGCAAAAGTATGCAGGCAGTTCTTGGAGGATGAAGGAATTGATATCATTGACTGGCCTCAATGCTCCCTTGACCTAAATCCAATAGAATATCTCTGGGGCATCAGGTTTGGTCCATCTGAAGCCACCTGGTTGCATCTCAGACTGCCCAGGAACTCGAGATACCCCAGCACTCTATCCATCGTCTCATAAGGAGCATGCCCAGACATTGTCAGGCATGCATACAAGAATGTAGGGGCCATACAAACTACTGAGTACCATTCTGAGTTGCTGCAGGGGCATGTCAGCAAATTAGTCTAGTGTGCTACATCAGTTTTCAGTTTTAATTTCTCTGTGACTTCAGATTAAGCCCTCTGTGAGTTGATAATTTTCATCTGGAGATGTGGCATCCTTTTGTTCCCAACACAGGTTCCTTTAACTTTTTGGAGCAATGTATAGATGTTAAAAAAATGTTATACACTTCAAATTTGGTCAAATTTATGACAATCATGTGTAGTACAATATGTAGATAATATGTGTTGTCTGTGGAGCTTAGAAACCTCTATACTCTTTTTACAACAGGATAGCTAAACAAGATGAATGTTTTCTAAATGATGAATAGTTAATACTTGCAACATTTTTTTTAGCAGCACCAGTGGCCTTTATTATTTTATTTATTATTTTATTTTATTACTTTATTATTCATTTTAGAGTAAGCAGACAGGAAATGGTGGAAAGAGTGGGGGAAGGGTGTGCAGAAAACGTTGCCAGGGCCGGGATTTGATCCCGCGACAGTCTGCATCGAGGCCTGCGTACATGGGCCGCGCGATTAAACCCCTACACCACCAGTGCCCACCCAATACTCGCAACATTTTTGACATCAATGTTTCAGCCATACAATGCTTCACACTGACCCTCTTGAAACTGGCAAAATGGCAGCCATGAAGGAGACACAGGAGACTGATCTCCAGAAATTAGTGATCAACCATCCTTATTGCTTCAGGAACAGCAACAGCACAAGTGGATGAAGGATGGATTGATGCAATGTGAAAGACAAGTGGAAAGGGCCCTTTAAGCTATAAAGACTAACTCCCTATAGGCAAAGATCTGGTCCAAAGTTCAAGGACCCAAGTAAAAGCTACCGACCCCCTGAGTCCTAGTTTGGACATTTGATTGGAGAATCCCTTCTAAAACCCTTGAGTAAACGTTTCCAGTTTAGGCGAGAAATGTCATCTCCCTGACAGGCCTGTCCTCTTTTCTTAATAATTAGATTTATCATTGTGGTTTCCCACTCCACACTTGTTTTCTCTGTTCTTCTCATTTAAAAGGTACGTCAACCATGACAGTCTCAACGCCCCGGGGCACTCACCATCGCAGGACAAAACCCCACCACTCCATGTTACCGGATTGCATAGAGCTTTTCAACAACCTTGTTGACTTGTGCCATGGTAACAGTTTCAACTTCCTCCACATAGTTCCTGCAACGGTGACTCCACAACAGCAGACGTAGTGACTAGATTGAGAAGTTCCCCAAATTGCACCTTACACCTTTCAAGAATATCTGGTATCAGAGAAACTTCACGGGGAGCGGGAAACCTTTGGACTACAGCCAGATTTAAAATCACGTGCCCCTTCGTGGCAGTAGCAGGTGTTAAAAAGGAGGATACGATTACAGTGGCCTGCATCCGTCTAGGAGTCGACATGGCTGAGAGATCAAAAGGAGCTCTACACCATGACTACAAAGTATCTGGCTCATTTCTTTAATGTCCATTTGACTCATTAGCTTTGTAGACATCCCACGGTCGTTACTGAAAATGCTGGCAATGTGCCAGGAACACTCTTGAATACAAAGCCAACCATTTGCAGGTGCGGTTATCAGTAAAATAATGTAAGTGTAATAAATGAAACGCTTGAAACTTTGTTGTTTCCAGTATCAGCAAGATCCCTCTTTCCTTCAACATCATGGCCTGGTGACTCACCATCTGTCTACAGGATGACGTACAACACTCCCACACCCCAGAGTTCTACTGGAGGTCTCTTTCTAATCATTGTTATTGATAATAATACTTATAATGATAATAATAATAATTATAATAGTCAGGTGATAATTACTGTCTTTGGGTTTTAACTGATCCTGGGGCATAAAAGAGTCTTCAGTAGGTGAGCCATAAGGCCTGCGTTTGTAATATTATTTTGGCAGCCTAAGCCTGGTAAATGATCCTAGGCAAGTTCTTACCTTTGCGTGGGACTAATAGCAACAGACCAAACTCTGTCGAACATGGGAATTGTTGCTAAGGGGGAGCTGGAGGTCAAGGTCCATATCTAGAGAAACAAATGTCATCAGGAAGAATATTTGTAATCTAAAGTATGCTTAAATAACATCATCATGGAAAAAAAAAATAATTCCAGAATTCTTGGTTTACAATATTAGCAACTAACACAAAATACTATCTAAACTTTATCTTTTACCAGAGCTTAAAACCAGATAAAACACAAAAATTCTTTATTTAGTAGTCAGTGAATAACTTATTTCAGAATTATATGATTCATTGCATTAGAACCGTAACAGTATAATAACTGTATAGATGTTCTTACTCGAGCTGTTTGATCTCTTGATCCACTGATGATGAGTCCGTTTTTAGAGTCCAGGCAGTTCACCTCCTGGCTGTGACCCATTAACCCCAGTGAGAGGTCACTTCTTCTGCTGTGGACCATGATCTTTCCATCACTGACACAACAAGACAAATTACTGTTTAGGTATTTTGCTGATTATAACATATGGTTCTAATATCTAAATGATGTCAGCATATAGTAAAAGAAGATGTTCCAGAGTAAAAAATCCTAAATTTTACATAAATGTATTTTACCAGAAATTAATTATGTTTGCTGTGACAGAAGCATTCTTATTTGTTGGAACATTCACTTGCAGGCTTAGACAAGTGAAGTAAATACTAAATTTTTTTGTTTTAAAATTCACATAATAGTTTATTAATAAAAAAGAGTTCACAGCAATTGTTTTGCCAGACGCAAATACAACTGATGGTCCTTTTACAACAGGATATTCCAGAGTGACTCTGTTCAACTGGGCGGGTAATGTACAAAAACGTCACACCTTCATTTCATTTGGTTCACTACATTTATGATAGTATACCCAAAATGCCTGGACAACGCTATGCAGGTACAACAGCAGCTAAGCTGGGGTGCTGTGTAGTATGAGCAACCGGGGAGGCAGTGAGCCATCAGCAGGTTACTTTGTGTACATGAGGCAAGTACAGAACAGGAAAAGACAACATACAGCGAGAGACTACAACCTGCTGCTCGGGTAATACAGACACAGTGTGAGGATTTAAAAGTTTGAGATCACATAGGTGCATATGCTGCACGTATGTTAAAATCAAGTAAATCAATTCGCCCCTTCAAAATAAAAGTCTGAAGATATAATAAATAGAAATGCCTCTTTAAACAGTTATATGCTTATCAATCTCAGCTTCTTTTTCTTAAAGAAAAATACGACAAAACCCATCTATTCCCTTTGAAAACAATTGGACTGTTACCAACAGGAATTAAGAACATTACAGAAAAACCATAAAATATGTCTTTAACTGGAAAGGACATGTTACTTTTAGCCAAATTGCCACTGTCCTTCACTTAGTGCCTGCAGTAACTTGTAAGCTGATGCGCCCTTTTTGGTAAGGGAGTCTGCAAGTAGATTTTTTTGTATTTTGCCATAGAACTGTTTCAAGGTGAGAATGGTCCATATTCACCCATAAGAAGTATCAAGTGTCCACCTTGAGTACCTCCATCAGAGAGGTTTCCAAATGAGGCGTCACTGAACACTGTCAGTTTAGTGCCTCATTTCTGCCCAGAGGATTAAAGTTCAAAAGCATCGTTCTGGCCTGTGGTTTGCACACTATCCTGTTTGCTTCATGAATAGTATGGAAAGTCGAATCTTTTATATATGATGACAGAACATTTGCGTCAAATAAGACATCTGGCCTGCTTTGCCTGGCAACCCAGAGAATCTGACCCATTTTGGATCTGAGCTGACCCTTCTCTTCTGTTGTGTGTGGTCAGTGTTGTACAGCATTTGCAGGATCCAGGGGTATGATTTTCAGGTATTGAATGTAGTTTTCCTGGTGTATTTGTATTATTTATATCAATAGTCAGATCTATTCCCACATAACATAATTGTCATGCTCGCTCTTTACGACCAATTTAAAAAGCAGAAGTAGGGGAATTACAGTTGAAGAGAAACTTTGTGTTCCACCCCAAATAAAATCGTCTACATGGCATGCAAGTGTTCCTGTCACATTGTGGGCCTCATCTACCCAATAGAAAACAGCAGGATCAACTTTTACATCTTACCCCCTGCTGTCTGTATAATCTCCTTCACCCTGTCGACCAATACAGAGATGCATCTGCGAGACCATACACACACTTCTTTAGTTTCCCTAATGTACCTGCACAACCAACTTCTGAAGGAGGCCGAATGTAAATAACACTTGACAGTTTCACCCCTTGTAAAATTGCTGATTTGATGTCCTAGAATGAAGTGACCATTGTCTCTGACTGATGATTGGCACGATTAGCTTAAGGGAATCTGAAGCACAAGTTGGTGAATCTTTCGGCAAGTCTGACATTTTCAACTCCTCAAAACCTCTAGCCACTACTACCTCTACCACTAAGCGTGCTTTTGCCTCTAATCCCTGAGCTGTCTCCTTAAGAGTACATACCCATCTGGTAGAGATGCATTTTTGTCCCTTATCTTTTACTTCTACAAACACATTTTTATCTCTCCAACTCTTAATCTCCTTTTGTTTAGCTTTACCTGTCATAAGCACATCCTCTCTGACATCTGTAATATTTCCATCATTAACAGGTTCAATCTGAAGCTCTTCCAACTGTGTTATGTCTACAGATTTTTTACATCCTGCAGTGTTATTAGGTTCAATGCATTCTACATTGTACCAATTTTTATATTTACCTTTGGTTTTGCCTGCTCGTCCTATGACTTTTGCTGTGGGTCCAACTATTACTATTGTCTTTGTATTTTAGAACCTGTCCTGCTTTAAGAAGCACTTGTCTATACACTGACATCTGAGTCTTGTGATGTTTGATGCTGAATTTCAGGCGTTTCTTCCATGTGGGGCGACTGTGGCGATGGTGGTAGGGGTTTGTCCTGTAATCAGTGGGTTACAGCGCTATACAAGTACAGGCCATTTACCATTCTTCTGCAAACCCACTTTATGTGTCCTCCATGTTGTTGTTGTTGAGAGCTTCCTGTCTTGAAACACTTATGACACTTTCTTTGTCCCATTTGGCGTTCTCTTGATCCACACTCTCAGTTCAAACTTTTCTTAGTTCAAGGCAGTGTACTCTAATGCAGGTTCCCCCATGTCTGACAAACACCACTGGTCAACTTAACCAATGACAACTCCAGGTCTACTCTTTTGTAGTACACCTTGTCCCCCATTTCGTATTGGTCATCTGTGTGACGAACTTGTTTACGTAGTGCTCTCTGTGAATGCCTTTCTTAATGCATGAAGAGCAGAGATGTGTTCGCCACACACTTTTTGTGGTACCTTCTAAAACAGGGGGCCTGTCAATCAGCACAGAAGGCAGATTGGGATTCTGTCCAAACACCACTTGATAAGGACTAAAACCATGTACATTCATGGTGCATGGTATTCTTTGACATCAAAGCCAAGTCCAATCTTCCAGTTACATCTGTTGCTTGCCTTTACTTTCATTATTATTTCAGTGTTGTATTGTGTCGTTCTACAAGTCCATTACTCCACGGACTTTATGCCACCATGGTCTTTATTTCTATGTTCAAGTTTTCAGCCATGTCCCCCACCTCATCATTGTTGAATTATCCTTCATTTTCACTGAACATTTTTATGCTGGACCATGCACACTTATCCAGACATGAATACATTTTCTAACAATTTCAGAGGACCTCTTTGTCAGAATGCTTCCAGCACTAAATCGTGTAAACTGGTCAATAATATGCATATATCAGACGATTGATTCAAGGTTATGCAGATCTACTGCCACGCTTTCATTGTACTGTGATGTCAGTGGGAGACCAACAACAGGTTTTGGTCTTCATCTGGAATATCGCTGACATACCTCACATTCACAGGTGATTTTTTGTAAGATGATTCCACAGTCTTTATCTTTGTTGCAGGAGCTCGCCAAAAGTCTCTGGAGTCTGTCAGTTGAGGCATGTCCAAAATGTAGATGAAGTTTCATTAGGATTTTATGTTTTTCCTCATTGTCCATTGCTTCTGTAATGGCCAATATCTCCTCTTCACCAAGACCTTCCACTTGTCCATTTATTTCCTCTTTGACTTTGTCATTATCTATAACGTTGATGCAGTAATAACCAGAACTTGTAAAGTCAAGTTTTACAGGCTGATTGAACATCATCGCTCTATGTACAACAACTGATTATTGAATGAAAATCATTTTATTTAATCTCCTTAACTTGAACATTTATTTCTGGGCCTTTTTTTCTTTTTAGCTCAAATTAAACAAAAAGATAAATAAGAAATCTAAATAAATACAAAATCAACAAAAATAATAAATCTGCCTTAAATAAGTCCCCAATAAACAGACATTTAAACTTAAAAAATAATTAACAGAACACTTAACATAAAAATATTCAGGCTAACTATATCAGTTTGACTTTGTTTTCATCATTTAACTGAGCTTTAATAAGACATCTGAGGTTGCTTGTCTTTGATAAGCTTTGATAGATCTGGAGGCAGAGTGGAAACGGTTGTTAATTTTCTCTCATCTTGCAGGTGAACAGCAATGATACCCCTGCTCTAGTCTTTCCGACCTGTAGTTGTTTTAATGTGCCTTTTTGCTCTTTTGGTTGTTAAAAGCTTGGTGTATAGTAGTGCTCACGTACTACTAGGGATACGAGTAGCCCCGGTTGGGAAACACTGCTGTAAAGGGCAATCGTTTGCTCCTCTGTCTTCTTTCCTCCGTATGCTGGGTCCTGATTAATTCCCAACGCTGGAACTAAATACTTTCCCCCAAAAATCTATTTCAGCGCAGGCTTCATTGCAGAAAAGGTCAAATCCACACATGCCATGAGAGCTAGCAGTTGGTCTTTCACATTCAAGCAGCTGTTATCTAGCAGTTTGAATGCTAGCACTGCATCAGGAAGTTCCATTTTGTACTTGCCCATTCTTCCATACCGCTGTTCAAAATCTATAATGTAGTCCGTCATGGACACGTTTACTGTCTCTTGTGATCCGGTCAAAGTTGGAGTAAGCCAGCTTTGCAAGTAATGTGTTCTTAACAGTGTCCTTATTCAAATCGTCCACAGGTATTTCCTTTGCCATTTCTCTTGCCCTTCCAGGAAGTGGCAAGACCACTGTGAGCGCTTGTTTACTCTTGTCGAGTTCAGTGACTCGGGTCCAAATTGCGACTTCATTCTTCCATGTTCGTAGGGTTTTCCTTTTTCAAATGTAGGCGGGACTCTATAATTACTAAACATCCTCTGCTACCAATGTTACACGATGCAAAAATAGTTCAATACCACGACGGACGGTGTCTCAACAATTTATTTCTCCTCATTCACCGCCATTACAGCACTAACAACAACCTCCGCTTCGCCCCTTCAAAATACAAATCTGAACATAAAATAGACAGAAATGCCTGTTTAACAGTTATATGCTCAACAATAAGGGCTTGGGGGTCTAAATTGTGGCTGGCATTAAATAGGGGGGTGGCCATAAAAGACAAAATACAACAAAAAAAGTAGTTAATCCTCCGTTAAAAGACGCACTTCCAGGTCTTATTCAACTCAACTGAAAAAGGACAGCAAGAGACAGTACCTCTGAAACTATTAAAACATCACAGTCAAATTAATAACTACACACGTCTAGGTACAATTCAATGAATAACCATTAAAATATAATTTACAAAAACATTGTGGCCCCCACATGCAGCTGAATAAAATTCAAACACCCTGTAAAGATCTTGTATGGCCATACTGCAATATCCATAAGTACAAATATTAAAAAAGATACCTGCATTCGGTCAGAGAAACCAAACAACCATAAAAAAATACGTGATTTCTTCAACAGCAGAGTTTTGACAAATATTTCTAACCATACCACACCCGCTCCTTTATCTGCTCCTCATTCAGTCAGAAGGGTGGAACACCAACAGATGTCTTTGGTCACACTTAAACCATGCATATCAATGTATGTTTGCCCAACCAAACATTAATGGCTGAAAATCTTGGCAGCACTATGTCAGAAGCATATCCATGGCTACATAAGGAATGCAGCTTCTCTTTGGCTGGCTAAGGCACATTTAACCAAATATTAATGGGAGTCCGTGTATAGGTATAAGCCTGTTTTTATAGTTTTAACTGTTTGGATTAGAGAAGGTTGACAATAAATTGAAACTTATGATGGTATATGTGGTTAATGAGTCCACCTGGACAAACAATGGTTGAAATAAATAATTTAAAACCCAATATTAATAAGACATCCATGTTTATGATGACTTTAGGTTAACTTCTCACCAAACTGTATTTCCAGGAGAACTAAGGTCCAAAGGTGAAGAATTAAATGGCTGAATCAAGGACTATTAACCTTACTATATGGGGCGCCCACTTAACTGCTATCATTATTCTGGTAATGTTTTAACGTGTTACTGGGCAGACTTATTAACAGACTGAGCTCATAATGATATGTAGGTTTTTTACTTTCCCTGTCATCTTTAGCGACAGGGAATCTAGTTGAGTTCTGACCTTTAACCTTGCACTTTCGGGACCCAAAAAATATGCTGGAGGAATTGTTTCTCATGAATCTGGAGAAGGCTTATGACCTTTTATGGCATTTTTTAGTGGGTGCTGCAGATGTGCAGAGAGCTGTAGATGCTTCTAAAAGCTTTCTGGTCCCTGTATAACAAAAGCAAAACATGTCTCAGCACAAAGTCAACCAAGTGCAGGTTGGACACAGCCAGGGCTAAGCTTCCACAGGAGCTGCTGGTCATCTTCTACACTGCCATCATTCAGTCTCTACCCTAGACCTTGTACAAATCTAGGGTCAGGAAAAGGGCAGCTAACATCTCTGCTACCCCCACACATCCTGGACAAAAACTGTTTAGACTTTTACCTTCGGGTCGCTGCTAGAGAGACAGTTTCTTCCCCCCAGGCTGTCTCTCTGATGAATACTTAACAGTCAGAGTGCCCAGAATGATACCGTGCAGATTTGCACTAATTCAACCTGGTCCTCTTCTTTTTAATAGAACTGTTCCTATATACATATTTTTTTTGAAATGTCTGTACTTTGAGAACAAAGTGGAACCAAAGTCAAATTCCTTGTTTATGCGCACAAATGTGGTCAATAAAGCTGATCCTGATTCTGTTTGTGATGTTTATGGATGGGTTGTCAATGCATTGGTGTGGGGAGGAGGGTATCTGGTTTGGAAACTTTAGGTTCTCATTTTGATGTGGCTCTGTTGGATTCTTCAAACCAGGACATTCAGCGGACAGACAGTGTGAACGACCAGGTCACAGTGCTCAACTGGAAAAAAGGTGGACTGCTCCCTCCAGGTTGGGGGTCAGTCTTTGCTTAAATGGCAGGAGTTTAAGTATCTTGGTATCTTGGTCTTGAGTGACGGTTAGATTGAACAGGAGATGGACAGATTGGGCCTTCATCTGGAGTAATGCAGCCGTTGTCTCGAATTTTCTTGGTGAAGAAACCTCAGTCAAAGGGCAAAGCTCTTAATAACCAAATTGTGCTTGTTCCGAATCGCACTTTTGATCATGAGACATGAAAGTCGTTGGATACAAGTGGCTGCAACGCGCTTCCTCTGTAGGGTAGCTGGGACCACGCTTGGAGATAGGGTGAACAGCTCCATTATCTGGGGGGAGCGCGGAGTAAAGCCACTGCTCTTCAAAAGGAGTCAGTTGGGGTGGTTCAGGCATCTGATCAGGATGCCTCCTGGGGGCCTCCTTTAGGAGGTATTTTGGGCAAATCTCACAGGGAGGAGGCCTCGGGGCATAGCCAGATTATGCTGGAGGAACTATAAATCCTTTCTAGCCTGAGAACGCTTTGGGATCCCCCAAAATGAGTTGTAGAGTATAGATGAGGAGAGAGATGCCTGGCTTGCCCTCCTGGCTAATAACATTTCAAAGAAACCGATGGGTGACGTCATACAAGTCACGTCCATCTTTTATGCACAGGCTATGTCATCAGGCCGGTGCTGTCCAGCCTGTCATTCTGAACATTACAGATTACTTTACAGAAGAGGATGCCTAAGTGTAATTAGTAGTTCAGATAAATCTGGTTTTGTACAGTTTTGTACACCAAACAAGTACACAAAGTAATTACATATAGTGTAAGAGCTACCTTCCGCCACTGATCAGGTGAGAGTCTGTGAGGACAAAGCGACAGACATCGCCCTTGTGGCCCGAAAAGATTTCCAACGGGTTCCGCTGGAGCCTCCTGGAGTCATGGTACAGAGGGTAAGCTCCAATTTTAGCAGCCTGAGACAAGTACAGCACATCCTCGTCTAACTGTAACCATGGCAACAGCCTAAAAACAAGATAAAGGTAAAACATACAGGTGTACAAAAAAGAAAAGGGAAAATACTCTTAGTTTGCTTCTTCAGAACCAAACCATTCATGTCAAACACCTGCAAAGGGACAACTCTACAAGACTTTCTATATACAGTAGAATAAATACAATTACTCTCACATCACGCACATTAAAGGTGCATTACAATGATAGATTTATTTAGTTTATATTATTTGGTTACTAGGTGATGTGGAGAAAAAGGTGGTCAGAGTTGCAGAGTGAAAGTAAATGATTCACATACTTTGTTTTCCATTTGAGAAGAATCCATCTTTTGCAAACTCCATTATACCAGTTCTGAGCTGTCTTCACCCTCTCCTTTAGTGGGATATTAGGATATCTAGAAAGACAGACACAGCTGAATATTAATACTATTAGTATATTAATAGTAAGGAGAACATTAATCAGAGAAGCAGCCAAGAGATTCGTGGTAACTTTGGAGGAGAAGCACAGATCCACAGCTCGGGTGAGAGATTCTGTTGAAATGATAATTATTAGTTTTACAATGCACAAATGTGGTTTTTAGGGAAGTCGCATCTTTTAAGCAAGGACAGGGCGGATGGTTAAGATGGATGGAGCCGAATCCAGGATAATCCTGGAAGAAAACCTGTTAGAGGCTGCAGAAGACTTGAGACGGTGGAGGAGGTTCATCTTTCAACAGGACAAGGACCCTAAACATAAAGCCAGAGCTACAATGGGATAGTTAAGATCATCGAATAATTGTATGTAGAACGGCCTCGTCCAGACCTAAATCCAACTAAGAATCTGTACAAAAGACTTAAAAACAGATGTTCTCTGTCCAACCTGACTGAGCTTCCGGTACGCTGCAAAGACTGTAAATGGTAAATGAACTGAACTTATCTAGCTCTTTTCCAGTCAAACAGATCACTCCAAGCACTGTACACTAAAGCCACATTCATCCAATCACACTTGCAAATGCGCACACATTCATACACCGATACGCAGATCGGTAGGCAACTTTCGGATTGCAAGACGACTATTCTTTCCACTGAGCCACAGTCGCCTCGCGAAGAGTGAGCAAACATTTCCATCTGTAGATGTTCAAAGCTGGTAGAGAGAAACCCCAGAGATCTGCAGCCAAAGATGGTTCTACAAAGTATTGACTCGATGATGCTGAACAGGTATTGCACGGTTTGTGTAAGACCAGTTGATTTTAGATGATATGATGGGAAATACATTGTCTTTAAATTTTTAACCAGTCAGGGTGTAATAAAAATTACCAGCTCTTTACTGACTTTTAAATGATTGCGAGTGCACAAAACAGACTCCACATAGTTATATAATAAACAATAATAAAGCCAACTTGCTGCTTCCCGTTGAATTAACAGGTGAAGTAGCAGCGAGGGGCTACAATGCACAGACGGGTCAGACCAATGCTGGTGGAAAAGGGTGGCACATATTTAGCATAAAGAGTTTGGCTATAATGTCACAGCTCCAGAGTGTATGACTTGATTCTGATAACAGTGAGCTTGCTTTAGAAGTACAGGACCTAAAGCTCTCCGCTAGAACATCTGTAGCGACAGAGTCTAAAAGTACAGTTTCCCGGTCATCTGGTCATTTGCTGAGCAACTCATTTAAAACAGGCTCGATAAATGTTTGGTTACAGATAGAAAACTAGCAGAACGTATACAGTAATAATAATGTAACAGCTATGTTGTTCCTTTTCCTTTACAAATATGCACTTTCGGCCTTTTTGCAGCAGACACTCGTGGAGACAAAAAGATGCTGCCTGTCAATGATCTCCTCGTACACACAGAAACAGAGTAACCAACAGCCATCCATGGCTGAAAGTGGCTTTTTAGATGTTTGCCCCTTTGTAGTTTTGAATGTTTCTTGCTCAAGTTTTTCAGGTAAAAAACGGTGTGATGTTTTATAAAGATCATCCACCAATTCAGACCCACCTGCAGGATGTTTTGTACCCACTTTGACATCAGATGTAAATAAATGTTCTACATCCTAGTGTCAGTCTTGTGTAAGCAAATATGGTTAAATGACTGATGAGTATTATCTACTGGTAGGAGGTCACATTAAGTTATTTTGGTTTGATCAGAGGACACATATTCTGCCGTATATAAAGACTGAATTGAGCTAAACAAGAATCAGAGCCAAAGTAGACGGAAAAAGTGTAATACAACATGATCCGATTACAACACACGGTTGAAGTAAAGGTAATTGAGCATTTCTATGATCATGTATCTACATAATTAATAAAAAAGCTAATGCCATGATTTAAGTTGATGGGCATGAAATGGTTTGTTTACAGAGGAGAATAGGAGAGAGGAAGGGATGAAAAGGGAATGCCATGGTATGAATTGCTGAATTGACCCAGAGCTGTCTATGTTCTGGTGGGATGTGGTAGTGGTACTGAGTCAGAGTGACAGTGAAAGATTAGGGCTACTACATGCTTTCCTCAACTTAATCAAGAAAAAGATCCTTTTATTTTTTAGATGTTTAAAATTAAAACAGACTGTTCAGCTGTCACATGACAACGCTGTGTCCCTCTTGGAAAACAAAAATGAAGAGAGAACAAGAAGCCTCACAGCGGAAATCCAAAATATTGATCAGGGGTTCTAGCATCACATGTTGGTATTATTACACACATGAAGATAAATGAGTTGAAGACCCTTTGTAAAGGACTGGATCTCATTAGGGAGACAGACACGATGCCCCACATGTCATAAATGGTTGGTTTATTCCTGGTGTTGATGTATCACAGATGAAGTGCGTCCTGTGCCTTCAGCAAAACCCTTGGAAGTAATTCCTCATTAGCTCCAATTGTTTGGGTTTATTTCTGTGCACAGTGGTTCTGATCCAGTTAAATCTGTGTGCCCACGCAGAATAAGGATGAATGCTCAGACGTGAATGAAACCCTAGCAAAACAGGGAAAATAAAAGCAGGTGTTTTCTCATCTGTTTTCTTACATGTCCGTCCCGTTCCAGGTTATCCCGCTGTTTAAACAGCCTTTTGCAATCTTCCTCCACACAGCGTCCCGGTTTACAAAACGATTGAAACTTTTACAAACTTGAGACAGACGACTGAGAGATCTTTGATCCAAATGAGACAAGATGTGGTAGAGCACATCCTCAGGGAGCTGGGTAAACAGCATGGCGGCAGGACACGCTCAGCTCTGCCTGCCGGGCTCCACGCTCAGCTGGGTAAAAACCGGTGGTACACCGAGCAAACAACAAGCCATGTTCCGCGCGGCAGAAGCTCGGAGGAAACAGGAAGACATTCTGGGGCAGCGCCGTGACGTCATGACGCAGACGTCATGAATTCCAAAAATTGATCACAGAAACAAGCACCGGTTTTTTGACTACCAGTATAAATTATTACTGGTAACATAAATATCAAACTACAAAGACTGTCCAACTAGCAAATTTGGCAGTTATTTTAAATTTAAAATATATTTGAATCCTTTTGAATTTTAAGTTATGAAAGCCTTTGGAAAAAAAATTAAAAGGCCTTATCTCAACACAATGCACCTCTTTATTTTATTGTCTAATTTTGATCTAAAAATATTTTTTTGAGGCTAGTTAAACATTTTGTGTGGTAGAAACGTGATTATTATTTAAATTTTTCATTTTTATTGGCACATGCCAATGTAAACAGTAAATCACCTGCAGCAGTGGAGGATTCGAAGCTCTGTCCTATAAACTGTGTAAATAATGTCTTGTCAACTGGTGCAGAAGATTAGCCTGACAATGACCCTACATCAAAGCATATCCATGTGATAGAATGGTCTGGTCAAAGTCCAGCCCAAATCCCTTAGAGAATTTGTAGATAAACTTGAATCATCATCATCAAAAATGTTTGACATTAATGTTCATACTATATGCTCTCCATCATATTTGACTGAGTTTGAGCTGTTTTGAAAAGAAGAATGATTAAAGGTCACAGCCTGTAGATGTTCAAAGCTACTCCCAAATACCTGCAGCTGTAACTAAAAGACAGTTTTACAAAGTATTGATTCAGGGAGGTTGAATACCTCTTCAAGGCTTTCCCAAAATGATTATTAGTTAGTTTTCAAACTTATTTTTATTCAAATAATGTTTTATCTAACCTTCTGATTTGCATTGTAAATTAGTTGTTTAAACACATGCCAGTTGTCCTTAATTAGTTTTAAAAGTAATCTGATCTAATTTCCAAATTCTTCAAAATAAACCTTGAAGTGTGATGTCATTGCATAGTTTTTTTTTATTTATTCTTTTTTTGCTTTTTTTGTACGTAGTTAATTTGTTTTCCTTATTCCTTTATTTTGCTTGGTAGTTTTATTTTAATTGTTTCTAGTTAAAGAGTTTGTTAATTGAAATATTTAACGTGGAATTGAAGGGCTTTTGTTAACAAATTAATAAAAAAGAAGTTATCTGTGTTTATTCCATATGTGTGCAGAGCTTGCTGTTCGAAAAACCTCTTTCATCTATTGTTCCATAATACAACAGCATATTGGGCTGGTATTCATAAGACAATACTTGATAGACGGAAAGTTGTTTGACCAAGAATTCCTGATCAGCCAGTGCCCTGGCAAGACAAAACAGTGTCAGCTGAAATGAGATCTGCTATTACCTGCTTGCTAACCTACTGAAATAGGTATATGTACGCTGAAAACTAATGAAAATGCTATACTCGTCGTCTTCCACTTCCTCCCGGTGGGACATGCCTCGAACACCTTCCGAGGAAGGCATCCAGGAGACATCCGGTATAGATGCCCGAGCCACCTCAACTGGCTCCTCTCGATGTTATGAGCAGTGGCTTCTCCCGGATGGCCGAGCTCCTCACCCTATCTCTAAGGGAGGGCCCGGCCACTCTATGGAGGAAGCTCATTTTAGCCGCTGGTATCCGGGTTCTCGTTCTTTCAGTCATGACCCAAAGTTCATGGCCATAGGTGAGGGTAGGAACTTAGACCGACCGGTAAATTGAGAGCTTCGCTTTTCGGCTCAGCTCTCTCTTCACCACAACAGACCGGCACAGCGTCCCCTAGTACTACTCCTAGAAATCCTGTCCATAAAAGTTATGAACAGGACCGGTGACAAAGGGCAACATGCAATGGGAACAGGTCCGACTTAGTGCCAACAATGCAGACCAAACTCCTGCTCCGCTTGTACAGCTTGTACAGCTTGTACAGCTGGTGAAGCATCAAAACACAAGCAAATTATTTTCTTTGGAAAATACTAGCTATCAGAGTCCTGCTTTTTGGCTCCTAGAAACAGCTTCCAAAAGAAAAAAATGCCAGAACTACCAGCTTTACATTTCGTCATGTGTCGACTGTTTTATATCCACAAGATTAGTCGCACTAATCTGTATTTTTCTGTATTTTGGGTGGTCTGCTACAGGTTGGTAGAGTGGAGAGGAGTTGTGACTGAGTGCATAAAGTATGTTTTGGTTTCTGTTTGTACTGTTACTGATTGTCACAAAAATCAGCCCCTGCCATAGTCACACCTGTAAGCAAGTCTATAAACACCAACAAAACAAAGCTTTTGAGACACACATAAATTCTCCGGGGTCCCATTGACTGTCTGGAGGTGACTTTTGTGTCGTCTGAGAGGATTTCACAGAAAACCATAGCTCTTAGAGAAACGACAGATGGACTAGTTGAAAGTCAACACGAATAGGCACATTTTGATGTACAAATTATTAATGTACCATGAATAGTGTGGAAGTAGAAGTAATTTGTCCTTATGGCGAGAAGGCTGTTAGGCCTCTGGTCAATGCAAATTTATTCAGAAGCAGCCCTGTACAATTATTTATGGCCTTTTTTATGGCCTTTTTGTGGCGTTTATTTTTCTTATTTTTCCAAAGGTGGCAGAAAGGAAGTGGGGTGGAGAGAGGGGAAGGACGTGCAGCATAGGTCTCTTGGGTTAGGATTCAAACCTGGGATGGCTGTGTTGAGGACTTAGGCCTTCGTATATGGGTCACCTCTGAACAGGGGAGTTCGGACCGTGTCCGTGAAAGACAGGTGCTGCCTATCATGATCAGCTGGGGAGTATAAGAAGGCTTGGCTGCCAACACTCCAGTGCCCTAGTGTTTGCCATTGCGGTAACTTCTTCTGGTCTTCTACTGTTTTTTCACTCCGTTGAAAGTGCAGTTGAATTTATTCCTTCGTTGTGCTCCTTTCAGGTGACTTTCATGTCCTGGCTCCTGGATCCAGTCCGGATCATCTCAAGAACCCTGAACTCAAGCTTCCAAGAACCTCTGAGGAATCAAACTCCAGTTGGCAGCCATAACTTCCTTCTCCCAAGCCTCAGGGAAAGGAACCCTGCTCATCCTCCACCAGAACTCAAAACTCACCAGGTGCTCTTTTCTGTACAGACTATCAAGCTAACTCTTAGTTTCTCAGTGCTCAGTCATACCCTCTCCAGTGTGACAACCACTAACCTCAGACCGAACCCTCAACCAAGCAGCAGCTCTCGGAACCATCCTCTCAAGCTCCACGTCACTCCTCCCCCGGACCAACCTCCATTTCCTGTAAGCAAAGAATTATCATAAACTATTCAAAATCTCAAACCTGACCTCATTTATCTGACCTCCTTCTCTGTGCAGTTTGGTGTTCCCAGTCCCGGGTCCCGTTCCATAAATCTGACCAGCAAGAAATAAACCTGTTAAACTTTCCTTCTGTCTCTTGAGTGTTTATCTGTATGTGGGTCAAATCCGTTATCAAACCCATGACAGACCCAGCGCCAAAGGGCGGCCTTGAGGGGCCGGGCCTGCCCATTCAGGTATGTGGGCCCGCCCAAGACAGATTAAAAACCCATTGTAAATTAAATTGCAACTATGCAATGTATTCATCAAGACAACCAGCAGAGGGCGCTGTAGGCTATTAAATAGGACTTTGGAGCCAGTAAAGAAGACACTTTGATACGTTAGTATGCCAAAATGGGCTTGGACTGTGTCCAAATTCAGGGGCTGCATCCTTCAAAGGCTGCATTTTAGGACGAGTATGTCATAGCGAGCTGACGAAGGCTGTCCAAATTCGAAGGCTCCTCCATAAGCAGAGGACAAATGGGCCCATTTTCCCCCAGATTTTAAGGATGGTCCGGTGTATCCTCCGTGGCCCACCCTATCCCATCATTCATTGCGGGTTGCAGTGGTACTGGTCATAGTTCAAATGAAAGTAGTAATGGCAGATGAGAGAGAGAAGCTGTGAATAAAGTTGGATATTTTCGGAGAAACAAAATAAACTTTTGTTCACGTTTTTTAGGCGAGAATGTAGCTGTGTAAAACTGAATTATCTATTTGGTTTACCAAGTATCGCTTAATTGCAAAAGTGCTCACCGTGTTTGAAGATGTCCTCTCCCACTGCGCTAATAGCTGTCAGCTCTCCAGCTCTCAGATGTACGGGCGTGCAAGGCTCGTTGTACTGGGTTAGGACGCCTGTCTCTTGGTCCATCGTTTTCATACTCCCGCTGGTTTTCACCGAGTGGAAGTTAAAGACAGATATAATTCAGTCAGAATATATCGGATGTTAATGTTTGGTTTATTTGTTATTATGCTCTACAAATAAATTGATTTAAACTTGGTTCAGAAAGTTATGTTAGTGTTTAGGTTGTTATATGTTTTACCAATAAATAAAGTGGTACTAAAGTGGTCATCAGTATACTTTATTTAGCATTATTTTTTTATATCTATAACCATAAAAGGTATTTAAAACATTTTAAATGACTGATTATTGAGACAGAATAAAATTAAAAGATAAAAAAAACAAAATTTGAAGAAAACAAGCTGATAAGCGGAGACGTAGAAGTAGAAGGTTAACCTTCGGGCTCCATTTTTACGGCTTCATAGCTCTGTGGTACACGCTGTCACAGTTGCTAGGTGACAGAAGTTAGGCTGAGGTAAGGGCAGGAACAGCTGGTGAAGGCTAGACCGTCCAAATTCACAGCCGATCACTTCCGCCACCCGGCCTACGTAGTTACTGTTCTGAATGGTTAAGTTTATTCTGAGGGAAAGTGAGTCACGCCACAAAGACTGAGATTGACAGACGTGCATGTACGGCACCGATTTAATCTCTCTCTCACTGTTTTTATCCAGTAGGTGGTGAGTTGAGTTGGAGGGTGGACAGGCAGGAGGGTTGCAGGCTGGACCACAGAAGATGAGGTAAGTAATTTCCTTGTGTTGTAAGTTCCAGGAAGTAGAAGGAGGCTCTCGGTCTGGCAAGCACAGTAAAGCGCTTAAAGCCAAACATGGACTTGGACTAGAACCACAGGCTGGGGAATCCAGATCAGGTTCTGAGGGGGAGTTTCTACTCTGGGAGAGAGACACACAGAAACTCAGGTAAGAAGCAAGATCGAGGAACAGGAAGAAAACAGAACAACGTCTGCAGGTCTTATTACCACTCTGGTGAGATAATAATCTGACGCCTCCTTCAGGGTTCCTGCTGCTTAAAAGCAGTTTGTTGATTAGCCCAGATGAGGATCAGAGATCAGAGCGGGGTCAAGAATTAACTTGCGGGGCACCCAAGAGCGATCCTCAGGACCATACTCTTCCCAGTTTACGAAGTACTCCACACCACGCCCCCTACGATGGGAATCCACAATCCGTTGAACATCGAAGAAGGAGTGGCCGTCGACATCCCAGGGGGATGGAGGGCACAAAGGACTAGATTGAACTGGTTTGACCTGAGAGACATGGAAAGTGGGGTGAACACGGAGGTGAGAAGGGAGCTTGAGGCGAACAGAGGTAGGACTTATGAAGGTGTTTATTTTGAAAGGGCCGAGAAACCTGGGAGCAAGTTTTCTAGAGTAAGCTTTGAGTGGAAAGCTTTTTGAAGACAAGCAAATCTCTTGTCCAGGGAAATAAGCGGGAGCTGGAATTGTCTTCCTGTCAGCAAATCTTTTATTTTGAAGCGATAAATACTGGAGGGCTGCCCTTGGTCTGATTCCACATCTTACAGCAGCGGTATAGATGTGCTCGTACTCAAGGTAGAACAGGTTCTGGGAATGATGAGGGGAGGAGTGAAGGTTGGTATCCCAGGAAGGACTCAAAGGGAGATACCCCGGATGCTGCGGAGACATGGGAGTACTCTGCCCAGACAAGATGATGACTCCAGGACTTGGGATTGTTGGTGCAGAGACAACGCAGGGTATTCTCCATCTCCTGATTGAGACACTCACATTGACCATTGGTTTGGGGATGGAAACCTGAGGAAAGTTTGGTTTGAGCTCCAAGGGATGAACAGAAATCCTTCCAATCTTGTAAAATGAACTGGGGTCTTCTAACCGATACTCTCTTGGGGAGTCCATGAATCCTGAAAACATGATGGATTAGTAATTTGGCGGTAACGGATGCAGATGGAAGTTTGGAAAGAGCAACTAGGTGACAGGCCTTAGAAAAACGGTCAATTTTGGAGAGAATGACTGTTTTGTTATTAGATGGAGGCAAAGCTGTAATGTAGTCTAGTGCAATGTGAGACCAAGGGCGACTAGGGATGGGGAGTGGTTTTAAGAGGCCAGCAGGAGGCTTGTGGGAGTTCTTGTTGCGGGCACTCACAGGACAGCCTGCCACATATTCAATGACGTCCCAGTCGAGGGATGGCCACCAGAAATAGCGATGAAGAAAAGACTTGACCCTGGGTGACCTGAGAACTTAGAGGAGTGCTTCCAAAGGATGACCTGTGACCTGACGTTGGAAGGGACGTAAAGCCGGCCTTGAGGTCCTCCACCTGGGTGTGGTTCTTGTTGGGCTCTGTGAATCAGATCCTCCAGATTCCAGAAGAGAGCCTTGATGATGCACGACTGTGGGATGGGTCCGGGTTCCTGGCGCTCTTCTTCCGGGTAAAACTGGCAGGAGAGTGCATCCCGTTTGGTCCTCTTGGAACCTGGGGGAAAAGTAATAGTGAAATTAAACCGAGAAAAAAATAAAGACCTGCGAGACTGACGAGGGGTGAGGCGCTTTAGCTGACTGGAGGTAAGAGAGGTTCTTGTGGTCAGTCCAGACTATGATGGGATGAGCTGTGCCCGCCAGCCAATGTCGCCATTCTTCCAGGGCCAGTTTAATGGCGAGGAGGTCCTGATCTCCAACGTCGTAGTTCCTTTCAGGAGAAGAGAAGCGTTTAGAGAAAAACACAAATGGAGCTTACCAGGATGGGACGAGGATCTCTTTGACAGCACAGCTCCAACCCCCATGTCAGATGCATCCATCTCCAGGACACACTGATCTTTAGGTGGATGAGAATGGGGGCTCAGGAGAACTTCTTCTTTAGTTCCATAAAAGCTGATTCAGCTTCTGGTGTCCATGTGAAAACGTTTTTAGCGGAGGGCAGTGAGTGGAAAAGCGGTCTTGCTGTAGTCCTGGGTGAAGCAGGAAATAGAAGTTAGCAAAACCCAAAAATCATTGGAGCTGTTTCCTGGGGGTGGGGGTAGGCCAATCAAGAACAGCTTGAACTTTGCAGGGGTCTGCCTTTACCTGTCCACCCTCAAAAATAAAGCCAAGAAAGGTTATTAAGCTCACATGAAAATCAAAATTTTCAGCAACATAAATCTGGTTTTCTAACCGGCGTTGGAGGACCATTCTGACTTGTTTCATGTGGGTTTTGAGATCTTTAGAGAAGACATTAATCCGAAGGACGTCATTAATGAGGGCCTAGAAGACAGCAGGAGTGTTGGTAAGGCCAAAAGGCATGACCAGGTACTCGTAGTGACTGATGGGTGATTTATGGGATAATGGGTTTTTCATTCATCATTATCTCAGATGCGGGCCAGATGATAGGTATTGCGGAGATCTAACTCGGTGAACACGGTAGCACCTCAAACGGACTCGAACAGCAAAGGCCAAAAGGGGAAGAGAGTATTTATTTTTGATGGTGATCTGATTTAACCCTATGTAGTCTATGCAGGGTCTCAAGGTCTTATCTTTTTTTTCTCCACAAAGAAAAATCCTGCACTGACAGGGGAGGAAGAGGAACGCATAATACCTGCTCTAAGAGAGTCATGAATGTATTGTTCCATGGCCATTCTGAATTGAAAATGTTATAAAGACAGACTGAGGGTAATGGAGCGCCAGAAAAAAGGTCAATACAGCATTCGTAGAGTCGATGAGGAGGAATGGAGAGAGCAAGATCTTTGCTGAATACTTTTTGCAGGTCATGGTAATCTGGAGGAACATGAGACAGATCTGGAGAGGTTTCAGGATTACTGTTATTAGAGTCTCTGTGAGGAATAGCAGAGTGGCGACAGGAACTATGGCAGTTCGAGCTCCACGCTTCGATGCGGGGATCAGTCTATATAATCAGTTTATATATGGGTTGTGTGTCTTGAGCCAGGGATGCCCCAGAATAACATGGGCCTCCTTAGAAGGAAAAAAAAAGAGATTAGCTTATGATGATTGCCAGATGTAGTTAAACGAGGAGGATGGGTCTGCTGATTTGTAATGTAGTTAAGTAATGTAGTGTAGCATTGTAGTTTGTAATGCACTGCCATCAAGGGCGGAAACCCAGACAGGAATGGAGAGATTCTGGACAGGTACTTGAAGTTTCTGTATGAGATCAGTATTGCTAAGGCTCTCTTTAGATCCTGAGTCCATCACAGCTGATCCACCACAGGATGTTGTTTGAGATTGATGCAAATAGCGGAGTGGAGCTGGAAGCGGGTGTAGTTGAAGTGTTGAATTGCGCCTGTCAGTTCCCCCTGGACTACTGACGGGCTACATCTTTTGGTCGCACAGGACAATGGATACGAAAGTGACCAGGCTCACCACAATAAAGGCACCGCCCAGAACTCAGGTGCTTATGTCTCTGCATGGGCTCTGTTGGACAGGGGGATGCAGAGTCTTGAGATCCTTGGCCTAGTGAGGTCACAACAGGCATATGAGAGTCCATTCTGGCAGGTTGAACCCTCTGAACCCCTTTTTTCACTATATCATTCTCCCAGATGATTATCAATGCAAATAGACAGATTAATTAAGTCATCCAAAGTTTCTGGTTGATCGCGAAAAGCCAATTCATCCTTTATTTTATCAGATGGCGTGGATTCCAACCAGATTCAGCAACCAGGGTATGACATTCTATGGCCATTTCAGCTACAGATTTGTGGTCTTGTTTGAGGTTCCATAACTTTTTTGCTTTGTAGCGTTTAGATTTCCTCATCACTATGTCTTAGAGAGAAGGTTTGTTTAAATTGTTCAATGAATTTGTCAAACGAGAAAAACTGAATTGTGGTTTCATCCACAATGGTTTCCGCCCACCTTAATCCTTGTCCTCGCAGTAGTCTGATGACGTATGATACCCGACTGGCATCATCGAGGAAGGTCTGAGGAGAGCTTTGGAAAAGTAATGCACACTGCAGGAGAAATCCAGGGCACTTCTCCAAATCTCATAAGAAAGGCTCTGGAGTGGGGAAGGAGAACCCACAACAGGAGATCAAGGTGGCTGCGGGCACAGAACTGATAGGAGAGAAAAAAGGAGGATTAGTGATTGCAGGAGGGAATCTGGAACTGAGAACCTAGATCTGATGAGAGATATCAGCCCAGGTATGTACGGTTGTGGACTGTTGTTGATTTAAGGAGTGAAGGAGACTATCATGCTAACCAAGTAGAATGCCTTGTTGTGTTAGGGCCATCTGTAATTGCGCAGCAGAGTCAATATGGTCAGATTGTTTTGTCATGACGGGTAACCAGATGACTGTAGAGCGGACAACGATTACTAAGGCAGAATTTATGTTTAACTGATTTATTGAAACACTGGATTGGGAAACGAGGTCGTCTTGGGATCCAGATCTGGCAGGACCATTCACTAAGGAACAGAAGTATGTGAGAAGGACTGATTGAAGGAGAAGTAGAATCATGGATAAACAGAGAATGTGTCTCACTGTTTTGTTTGGTTGATTTTTCGGGAGGGAAGGTGAGTCACTCCACGAGGACTGAGGCGGACGTCTGGCAGCAATTAAGGCTCTTTCTGTGTTTTTATCCAGTGGATGGTGAGTTGAGTTGGAGGGTGGACAGGCAGAAGGGTTGCAGGTCGGACCACAGAAGATGGCGTAAGTACTTTCCTTGTTTCCAGGAGGTAGACGGAGGCTCTTGGTCTGGCAAGCACAGTAAAGCCACACATTCTCTTCTCTTCTCTTCTCTTCTCTTCTCTTCTCTTCTCTTCTCTTCTCTTCTCTTCTCTTCTCTTCTCTTCTCTTCTCTTCTCTTCTCTTCTCTTCTCTTCTCTTCTCTTCTCTTCTCTTCTCTTCTCGTCTTGTCTCGCCTCTTTGTGAGTGAGGAGACACTAGGCGAGTGTAATTGGATTGTATGTACCCGACTCGAAATCTGCATGATTCAATTGAATTGACTTTGTAAAGTGCCTTGAGACGACATGTGTTATTTGGCATAATATAACTAAAACTGAATTGAATATATTTGAAGCATTGAGTGGTTTGTCTTTTCTTTTAAAGTTTAACTATAGTATTGAAAAAAGTCCAATTAAACTTTCTAATTTTCACAGTTCCTTTTATGCTGGTCTTTAGTATATAAGCATAATCCCCCACCCCCCCCAAATATATTTGGAATACCAAAGACATGTGTTTCAAACACAAAACTCTTTCTTAAAAATGGTTTGATAAAGGTATTGTTTGTGTAAATCAACTCTTCAACATAGAAGGTATTACTTACTCTTACAGTGACGTTCTTACAGCTTATAATTTTCCAGTATTGCCCAGAGAATTTTCCATTGTATCTGGTGTTAAAATGTTGTTGTCAACTTCTGTACAAAAAAACAGTCAGACTTCTTGACTGAAAAAATATTCATTGGGAATTCTGACCCATTTGTAAGCACCAAAACCAACAACAAATGTGTTAGAGAATTGATAATAAGGGACTGTATCAGCAAGCCTGCTTCTGTATTTTTTTGGGATAATTTATTTAATAATATTGGTTGAAAAAGTGTAACCCTAACCCTAACCCTAGAAATTTTTTCATTACAAATAAGATTCGAGAAGTGTGCCAAAAGATTGTGCATAGATGCTATGCTGTCAATAGTGTAATTTCCAGATATCGTTTGAATGTTGACCCAATGTGCTCATTCTGCCACAACTCTGAGGAAACCATCACCCATATTTTCTGGGACTGTCCTTATACTCAGTTATTTTTGGAAAGTCATATTCCTGTTTGTGAATAGAAAGTTTGATATGGACCTACCACCTAATTCTAAAACTATACTGTTTTTTATATGAATATTTCAAGCAAGAAAACTTTTGTTATAAATCTAATCCTAGTAGTAGATAAATTTCATATCCACAGCTGTAAATTATTTAAAATAAACTCAAATTTACATTATTTCATGCCTATTTATCCTTATATTTGTCCACATTACATTACTGTATCAATCCAAAAGTCTTCAAAACCAAAGCACTCTGTAATGAATTTCTATTGTAACCTGCCTAAGTTATATCCTTACTTTTGATAATTATTTGTATTTTTGTAATCTCATGCCTGCCTTAAGGCTCAACCTTAATTTGCTGTTGGAAAATATTATTGTACATACTTTATTGTATCAATAAAGTTATGTTAAAAAACACATGAAATAAATTTAGCACAAACCTGAGAGTTTGGACATCTGACATGGTGGAGGATCTCCATCAAGCTCATGTATGCTGCACTGCTCCAGCTCAAAATGCCATAAAGGCAAGGTAAAGTTTCATTAGTCTGTGGCCTTCCTCAAGGATCCAGATGTGTGGCACAAAAAACTGAATTTTGGAAATGAATTTCAGTTATAGAACTGAAAGTAAAAGTAGTCAAACTGAATGTTCTAGACAACGAAATAAAGTTTCAAAGCAAATGAAAGTATTAAATTCAGTTTCAATTTAGTGAAATTCAAACCAATACATTTAATTTCAAATTTTGCAAATACAGATTCAGTCTAAGCAATTCATATTCAGTTTCTGATGGCACACGTTTCTGCCCATACTAATACAACGTATTGTATTTAATGTATTGTACTGAAAGGTATTGATATTCAAGGGTCATATACACAAACAGGTTGTGCCTCACAAAAGTTTTCAGTGTTGACATTCGAATTTATTTTCAGCATTGAGAAACCTCTTAAAAAAGGTAGTTTATTGGGATAATAAAATAATAATAATAAATTGATATAGATGAGGGTTAAAAAGGGTGTTTTGTGTGTTTAGGATACAGGTGGCCTGAGGGAAAGAATCTTTCAGCCTTTCTATTATGTGTTAATTTTGTAATTTAATTTATTTTGGTAATATCACCAAAATGAAGAGAATTAATAGTGGTCAAATCAGGCCTTAGCCATACTTAACGACAGGTTGTAGTTTAGTATATTTATGTAGTTAAATGCATAAAGTGTGTATGGTTATTATTTAATGATGTACATCTTTCAGTCTCCACGGATGGGCCTAACATTTAGGACCTACTTCAGCATGACGATAATAACACTTCATAAAGCTTTCGGGGCTAGATTTTCGATGTTGCTCACAGACAAATTTTTAAAGGCTATGAACACTCTTATCTACAACATTCCAGCAACGAGATAGGACTATGTACAAGTCACAAAATCCACACTATTTCCAAAGCCATTTGTGGCCACAGGTGGCTTGAAAACCTCCATCTCTCAAGCTGTATGTGGATGCTGAGTACAAAAAACAGCTCCCAAATTCCAAGACTGTCATGATTTGAGGGTGTTCGAGTTTTAGTTTTAGGTTTTTCTCTGATTATGATATTGTTCTCTAAGTTGTGTTTTTGGTCTTGCTTCTGATTATTGTGTTTTACAGATGTTGCTTTAGTTTCTTTCTCTAGGGTTTGTTTCTTATGCTTTTTGCATTCTGTTCATAGTGTATTTTAGTTTATGTTCTATAAGAACTTCCTTTGGTTAGATTATCTTATTGCTTCTCTGTCCAGCCAATTCATGTTCTTGTTTACACTCCCTGCCACAGTCAGTTTGCAAAAGGCTTCAGTTGGTCCACCTGCACTTTGCAAATCAGTCTCCTTGCTTCAGCTGTGCCATGCCCCATATATACGTTTCTGTTCTGTTCACTTGTTGCTGGTTTATTCTGGTCTGCTGTACAAGCCATAACTTTTTTGTCGAGCCAAGCCAATTTCCATGTTCTTGCCTGCATCTGCTTCCACCTGCCTGCCTGTAAGTTGTTGTTTATCTTTGTATTTTTACCGATCTGCTCCTGCCTGTCTGCATTTGGGTCCACTCCAAGAGCCATTCCTGACAAAAACTGCATCTTTTGACACTATCAAGACAGCCATAAAGGATCCTCTTACCATTGTGAAGATGCGAAGACTTTTTCATGACTGTGGCCAGGACCTTCCACCAATTCATGAGGATATATCAGCCTGATGAACCTGTGCTGCCTTTCTTCGGCAAAGGCTTGGCTGAGTCGATTAAGGTCATTATTTACAGTATGTGGGTAGTATCACTTGTCTACTGAGACACTGTGTTAAGAGAGATGTCCTGGTAGTCATAACTCCCCTTTGACTTTTCAAGCTGGATCTGGCTGATTTAAACTTGTTCCTCCTTCCTCAGAGGGTTGACATAGGCCTGGGTGCTGAGGCAGCTCTCAAGGTATTGTGACTGGTAGTATTGAATATTAATTATGATAAATACGCAGGCAACAAGCAAAGTTTTGTTTAGCACACTATAAACATGTCTGTGAAGTATATAAAGCCTGATTTAAAAATGCTGAAAACAAACACCCTCCTCAGTTGTAAAGTGTGCAACATGAAGGATTTTTTGCCATTCTGTGCATTTGAGATGTCTCAGAGGCATTCATACAGACCAATATGACACCAATATTTTATTTAAACTGTCAAGACACCGTTCAGTTTGCTTATCGCTGTGGATTTGGCGTTGAAGATGGCATCATACACCTGCTTTAACAAACCCACTGCCATCTGGACAAAGCCAGCAGCACTGTGAGGATCATGTTCTTTGATTTCTCCAGTGCATTTAACACAATCCAACCTGATTTGCTTCGTCAGAAACTCCAGAAGACTCAGGTGGAGGCCTCAACAATCTCCTGGATCAAAGACTACCTAACAAACAGACCACAGTTTGTGAGACTGAAGGGTTGTGTGTCTAACCAGGTAGTAACAGGAGCACTACAGGGGACTCTCACCATTCCTTTTTTACTCAGACATCCGGTATAAGACAGAATCCTGTCATCTGCAGAAATACTCGGATGATTCTGCAGTTGTGGAGTGGATCAGAGATGGACAAGAAGCTGAGTACAGGGAGCTGGTGGACCGCTTTGTGGCATGGTGTGGAAACAATTATCTCATCCTTGAATAAAACAAAGGAGATGATTGTAGATTTTAGGAGAAACAAGAATAGATCAGATACTATTTCCATCATGGGAGAAGAGGTGGAGGTGATGGAGGAGTATAAATACCTCGGTGTTCACCTGGACAACAGACTGAAGTGGAGATACAACAGTGCAGCCGTCTACAAGAAGGGACAGAGCATCCTCTTCATGAGACTGTCCTACAACAACAGAGTGTCTTCAGTCAGAGGCTTCTTCAGATCTGCTGTAAGACAGACCACTACAGGAGATCCTTCCCTGCCCACAGCCATCAGCATCTAAAAAACAACACTTTAAGAAACCTGCATAATATGAGCTACAACAAAATTTAATTTCCCTTTGGGATTAATTAAGTAGTTTTGAATTTGAATTCAATTTGAATTTTGTTATACAGCAAAAGACTCATAGAAAGTACACCAATAAGCCAACCTCTGAATTCATCAAAAACACCAAATGATGGTTTTTGAGTGGCCTAGTCTAAATCTGGACTTATATCTGATTAAAATGGCGCGGCACAACGTTTACCAAGGCCGTTCATGCTAGAAAACCCCTTAAATGTGTTTGTTTTAAAACAATTCTCCAAAGCAGAGTGGGCCGAAATTGCTTAACAGTTATGAGACAGACTCATTGAATCTGTAAAGGTGAAAATACTTTATCATTGCCCTTGATATAGCAATAGAATTTACTTTTACAAAAAACAAACTGTATGATGTTTTTGTGGGTGCTTTAATAAAAACAAGCCTCATTTTTTTCTCACTGGTTAATCATTTGGAATGACAGCTGAATAATTTTAGATTCATTTTAATTCATAGCATTTATTTTTCACAGTGTTAAAAGAAGTTGTAGTAAAGCCTCATTAATTTGTTGATTGAGTGGTTATAGCAATCTGGTAAATTGTTATTGTGTTAATTTAGTCAGCAAACACTCATTTGAAAATATCCTTCCTAACACACACAATAGGGTTTCGTTCTTATAACTGTGATTTTCACAGGCACTGGGCCACACAGCCCTGAGGCTTGTTTATCCACTAAAACTGCCAAGGTTGTGTCACGGTTAAATGACTACCAAAAGTTGATTGACCTTATGACATTTTGTTAGGAGCTTAACCGTTTAGCATCAGTAGCAGCAATTTGTGCTCATTCACATCATAAGGGTCCTCAAGCCTTCAGTTACTAGTGGCATCACTGCAGCTCTTTGATCAGCTGAGCATGACTTTACATGGTTGGTATATGCAGATTGTTTTACTTTCATTCTTTCTTGCTTCAAATAAAAGATGTCTCTGCTGGTTCAAAGCTGTGCATGTTCCAAACACTGGGCCGTCGAAGAAAATCATTTATGGTTGGCTTTCCAGTTGAACTGTCATGACTAAAAGAAATGAAGAGGTTGGGAGGAGGGATACGAAGAGTTAGGGTGGTGGTGGTGGAGGGGGTGTTGAAATGGGGGCTGAGGGGGTGTGGTGCAGTGTGTGTGTGTTGCTGGGGCGTCCTTTTGATCTTTTTAGGGCAGCAAAGAGGGAGGGGGTCTCTCCCGGAACTGGCAAACACATTTAGCTGGTAATTGTTCAGATCAGACTGACAGTCAGTCTTGGAAATGCATGAACAAACAAAAGTTTACAGCTCCAATTGGAAAAGTCAACAGGTCCCACATAAGGCCTGTACATAAACAATGAAACTGTGGCAGAAAAGCTTGGCTTTGATCAGCTGTTTGCATTTCAATTATCCAGCCTACTCCGACTGCTGGCTTTTGTTAGCACTACTGAATTGTTTCTTAGATTTAATGAGCTCTCTGTCATTTCTGATAGCTGATCCATCCATCTTTTCTGACCTGTATTCAGTGTATGTGATCATCCTAAGACACATGTTTCTTGGTAAAACAACAGTCAGAGTGGTAGTATAATAATGTAAAAACCTTCTACCTTATTTCAAAACGTTGTGTGATTAGCTGGGGATTTTTAATGTGGTCTTATTAGTCTTCCAATGTGAAAGTAGGCTAAATGAAGGAAGGAAGGCAGGAAGGAAGGAAGGAAGGAAGGAAAGAAGAAGGAAGAAGGAAGGATGGAAGGATGGAAGGAAGGAAGGAGAAACTGCACTTTAAGAATTTAAGATATTCAGTAAACCTGGACACCTGGCCTACTTGAGACCTTTAGATCTTTAGAGATTCAGACATTCAGTTAATTGTCTTATTAAAAGCAGAGATGCAGATGGTTTCCAGAAAGAGAAAGGATTTTAAAATTAAATATCTCAGTCCCAAAAGTTTAAAAGCACTTCACTTCAACAATAATCTAGTTAGCACTAAATAAAGCTAATATTTGCATCCTCAGCTGTATTGTGAAAGGAAACCCATTTGTCCAGTATTTTGGTCTCCTGGTGTCATCTCGGATTCTCATTTAAAATTTGGCAAACATGTCAGGGCCTTTTCTGTGCAAGAGGTCAGCATGAGACCTCCTTACCTGGGGAATTAAAATAAACCATGATGTGCATCATTAAACATCAAAACTGAAGAACCTTCTGACGGAGGACCAGCTTTGCAGAAATGAATGATTGCCACAATTTTTAAGCAATTTGATTTGCATTGTATTTTAATTGTTTTGAAGTGTGGGTCTTATGAACTGTTATAGTTTTACTGTATTTGTATTTTAAACTTTGTAATTTAACCTTGTTTTTATGTAAATAGTCTATACACGTACTGTTTTAGTATTTATACACACAAAGGTCTAAGTGCATTTCATTCCAACCAGTAAAGTAATATTTAATGGTTAATTATGATTACTAGTTGTTTTTCCCTTGATACAGTTAAGATACCGTTTAGGATGTAACAATTCCCCACACATAAAAATACAGTTGTTCCCTTTTACTGATATAAAGCAGAAGTTAACAGGGATTTTAAAACTTAGTTAAAAATAAAAATATTCATTTTTATTTGTATTTATTAGAACTTTGGGAATTAAATTCTCTCAACATACATAACTGATTATCTCACCTAGTTATTGATGTTAATTTGTGGACATGGTTCTGTGTTTTTTCGACCAGGGATTTGGGTGGGTTGGAGGGCTAGAATTGGTTCTCTGTGGTTATATTCTCACAAACTTGAACCAAGCAATGTTTGCGTTTTATGCTCCTGTTTTGTGTTAAAAACCAAGAAAAACATGTTGAACTGACAACAAAAAAGGATAGATTACCCGAAATATCTAAATGAAAAACTCTATCAAGTGTTTACCGACCAAAGGTTCCCTGTGAAAATCGTCATGTTCCAGAGTGTTTCACTGTGAACACTTTTTGCTGAAAGCTGGAAGTGCTTTTTGATGAGGGCAGCTTCTGTGTCAGTTTGAGGCATTCAGGGATAGTTTAGGGAGCCAGGGTCGTGTTCTCTGGTCACTGCTGCTATTCTGCAGCCTCCACAGGGGAGGTCGAGGTGGGGGTTAAATTGCTCCATACGCAAATGAAGAAGGTAGCTCTGTTTGTTTATCTGGGGTTAAGTACGATGGTTGGGGATCAATAAAATGGATGAAAGCTGGTTTTCTTCACCAGAATTGCTCCACATTTGCATGGCAGCACTGGTGACACGGAAGGTGTGATTTTTCCCACAACTCAGTTCTCTTAGGCTGACGCTGATTTTACTTACATTACAGGCAATTGTGGGGGCCGTAATGCTTATGGCAACCCTATTTAGTACCACCCTATTTCACTCTACTCATGCTGTCTGCAAATCTGGTTTCAGAACATTAACTTTTAAACTCTGGATTCACCCGGAATGCCCCCTTCAATCACAGACACTATCAAACTATTTATTGTTTCTGTATTTTCCCTTACTTGTCTGCAGTCGTTATATTCCCAAAGTGCTGAAATGGATCTGGTCTCAGTGTATTCAATGGGAAGTCCTCAGGGACAAATCCCTACTTAATCCAATGTGGATGGATTTAAGTGGATTAATGTCAAGTATTGTCAAGACTGTTTGATTTAGTACTTTAGGTAAGAAGGCCTGTGATAGCTGACAGGTTTTTCCACTCTTCCCTGGAAGATAAATGTTGCTTGGCCATAGATTTTACATATATCCTTTTTTTGTGGCATAGAACTTCCAATTCTATTACTAGAAACTTCTTTAAAAATAGAGCTCATGTATTATTTTCCTTTAGAGCTAAATTTTAAAACTAAAATGAGCATTTACCAGTACAAAAATCTTCTGTTTATGTAACTGGGGGCTACAGTCAACTTTGCTTACTTATAAAAGTAAAATCAAACACAGAAGATACTTAAATAGGTTAGCTTCACGGCTGCAACTTGTCAATCAATTGGATAGTCAATACCTTTATCTATTTTTTAAATAATTTGGTTGTAACTTCAGCATTAATGTGTTAAACAGTAGATTATTCATATATCTGAAACCTTCTTTCATGTAATTAGGTTAAGATGGACCCAAATCCAGCTAAGGTATCGGCAGGCACATGGTGTGAGATGATTTAATAATGAAGAAATTTTATAACTTACATAATAACAATGAAAATTAATCCAGGATGAGAGCAACAGAAAGATCCAACAATAACAAATAAACCAGTAAGCATAAATACTGCAGATGTCTAGGTAATGACATGGATTCCCGGTGAGTAGAATCAACAAAGTGAATGACAGCTGAATGAGGAGAATGGCCAAGAAACCGAAGATAGGTGGGTAATAAGCACAGAATGAGCACAGGGCAAGCTCAACTGAAACACTGAAGGTTCTGCTAACACTAAAAAGACTAACACTAAAATAAGAGTTTAAACCAAATGCACAGAAAACAAATACAAGAAATTAACTAATATGGTAAGACTTTAATGGTAATAATAAACTTCCCTGAGAAACAAAACACAGCACCTGTGGATCACTACATTTGGATTTAAGTCTGCACTTGGGGGGACCCAACAAACCTGTTTGAATTTTTTGAGCCAAATCTGGATGCAGTCAGGTAGTGTGAACTGATTACTAACCCAAATGCAAACCCGTGTTGTCAGCAGCCAATGAAAAGGAGGGCTGGGACCTGGCATCAGCTGCGGGCTGTTTTTATTTCTTAAAAACCTCATTTGTAGCTATACAGCATTATAAACATAAATGTATGCTGCATGACCTTCAGCCATTTGGATTATTTTGTATCGGTGCAAGGGTTGGTCAATGTATGTGTTTGTGCTTGTGTGTGTGTTGGGGGAAAATGTTACAATGGTAACCTTGCGCCCAAAAACAGCAAGGGGCTTGTAGCATTGGCCAATGGATGCCGCAGCAGCTCCAGGCAGAGACACCAGACACCCCCACAGAGAAGCTGACACTAGACATGGAGGCAGTCTGACAGCAAAGCAGAGGGAGGACCAGACTCCAGGTCAACTCCGTTTGTATGAATATCTCCTTGTGCATACCTCACAAGGAGATACGTTGAGTACCAAACATCCCTACCAACCCTGCGGCCACATCCCTTAGGGCATGGGAAGCCTGAAACTCGTTCCCCATGGATACCCACCATGACCAAACTCAGTCCCCGAAGTCAACAGCTGGCCTGGAACATCCCTGATAGCCATAGGGTGGCAGCCAGGAACAAACCACATGGCAACCTGGCCTGAGCCTCCACATAAACACGACCACACCATTGGGGCATTTCTCATTGGGGCATTGTCTGAGGTGTATGCATGCATGTCTGTGTTAAGGTGAAATGTAAAAAAATAACTTAATCAAAATTTATCTTTAAGACCCACCTGAGTCCAACTAACCTCTCCTCCTCTGCTGTGTCAGATGAGCTGATGTTGTCCTTCAAAATTCATTCACATAATTTTGTATTGTTAAATAAACAATGGAAGTCAGTTATGTTTATTTAAAAATCATGACGGGCATTGAGAAGCGTGAGGAACAAGAAATAAATACGGCAGAAGCAGATATAGGTTTTCTCTCTCTCTTTCCCTGATATGGGTTGGTCCATGAATGGCCAGAGACATCATAGTGTCCATCCGTAGTAGCTCTCCATGACTGGATTTGGGGGCTCGTGATTTAACAGATGTTACACATGATGTGAACTCACTGTTCAAGGTTCTGTGTAGATGGAAGTCTAATTTGTGGCAGGATGATTATATCATAAAGACTTGGCTAAACTAGACCATGCACTCACCCATAGGGGCAGCAACTGAGAGAGACCAATTAACCTAACAGTCTGTGGGAGTAAGCTGGAGTCCCCGGAGAGAACCCACGCATACATGGGGAGAACATGCAAACTCCATGCAGAGTTTGCATGTTTGCAGCGAATGTTATAAGTTATTATATTCTATGCTTTCGAGATGACCTCCAATGCAGTGGCGGCTGGTGGAGTTTTCTCCAGTGGGCATATATAAGTGTGTGTGTGTATAATAATTCTTTTCACAAATATGGCTTGCCTGAACAAATTCCATGTTTGTTCATGCTTTGTTCCAGCTGCACTTCTAGCTTCTCCTGATACGATCTTCTCTGAAAAGGTTTTTTTTTAAGAGATTTCACTGAATAACTCATCTGGTTTGCTTTGCTTCTCTGTTTCACCAACTCCCACCGCTCAACGTGTCAAGTCAGCCAGACTTTATGACATCGCCCCCATGTGCGCAGGAGTGGTATGTGAATGGGGCCCTGGGTGCAGGAAAGCTGTGTCCTAATATTTTCTATCTCTTGTATTGAAGAGGATCTATTGCACAACTTATAAGTCTATGGGAGAAGATTTTTGTGCCCCCAAAGCTGAAATACTTAATCAATCAGAGAACATCCATGAACAAAACAAAATAAAAGTTTACTCATCATTAACTATAAAATATTTATCTTGCACATCTAAAAAATATACACACATTATTTCGAAATAAATATATATATTTTTTTCTTTTTTTTTCTTTCAATGTAATCTGGAGAGTGGTGGGACAAAGCCCTAGCGCACTCTATTGGCCAGCTGTCACTGCTCCAACACCCCTGTATCTTTACTCCTTTGGAAGGGATCTACTGTTCCAGGGAATTCAAGGAGAATTCAAAGAAGATTTAAGGATGGAAAATTAGTCCAGTTGAGAGTAAGTATGCTTCAGATGAATGCTGAAAATTAACTGTTTTTGAGCAGTTGTAACGCCCCAACTTTCCCCCGTGGGTATCAATAAAGGAACATCTTATCTTTTTATGTCTTACAGGGAATGGGGAGAAGTGATTTTAACAAGAAGGGTTCTCGGGCCTGGGAATCTAGCAATGTTACAAATGAAACCAATGAAGCATTTTACTTTTGTACCATACAAAGACAGTGCCATATGGTGATGGCTGATTTATTTTGCAAGGCAATCCTCTAATCATTTGGTCCCAGTACTTCACTCCTGTTTAGATTAAACTAAGAACGTTGTAATGTCCTGACAACACATTCCTTTAAATCCAGATACCTGTCATGTTGTGAGGTTGATGCACACTCAAATTGCAACCAGACCCAGGCAGATGCATAATGACTGTATATTTACTGAAGAACTGAAAAACGTACATGATGTGAGGAAACACTCAGGAACCAGGGAGACAGCAATAGTCAAACATGAGAATTCAGCAAAGAGGTTACAGAAACCAGGAACTGAAATACAGCAGAGATCTAATGAGCTACATGAAAACTAGGACAGTACAATCAACAGAATGCAGAGCAGCTGAGGGCGAAGCTAAGCAGTGAATCGAGAAATGGTAGGCTAATGGGCACAAAATGCATCTAAATACAAGCATAAGTGAGAACAAAAACACAAACAGCAGTGGATCATGACAGAATTCCCCCAAGGGCGGACTCCAGATGCCCTAATAAGTCCATGAATAACCCAAACCCAGGTGGGTGGAGGGGGCATCGGAAGTAGGCCAAGAAATCAAAACAAAAACTAGAGTTCAGGCAGTTGACCTGGGGATTGTCCCAAGGAGACACAGATTTCTGGGGGACTCTGTGTCTCCAGGAGTTATAAAGTTCTCGAGGCTGGCTACGGCCAGCGGTGATGGTGTGTAGCTTTGGAGGCTGAAGGTGGTGGTGACAAAACAGGCCTGATGGTTGGCCAGGAGGGGTGGAGAGTCCAAGTTGGAACTCAGGAGAGTAGTGTCCATGGTGGAACTCAGGAGACAGGAACCTTCGAAGGAATATTAGAGAAAGGCGCTGTAACTGCTGTAACTCTCAGAGGAGCCCTGGAGGGAGGTGTAGAAGCCAGAACAAACCTTGACTGACCTCTGGTGAAGGACATTGAGGCAAGCCCATCTGGACCCCTTCGATGGAGATCTGAGAAACAGGAACATAACGCGGGTCCACCTGGACACCTCGGGAAGAGGAATACGAGGTGAATGACCTGGTGGTAGTTGTCATTGGGGCAACAGCAGCAGCTTGACATTAGGGGTTGGCTCTGGTGCTTGGAGGCAAGCGTGAAGCAGGCTCTGGTGCTCAGAGATTGCGTAGGCCTGGCTGTGGTGCTTGAAGAGGCAGTGTGGGGCGGGCTCTGTCTTGGAGATAGAGTGGAGTGAGCTCTGGTCCTCAGAGAGGCAGCATGGAGAGTGGAGACAGCACGGAGAGGAGACAGCAACCAGACCTCTCAGGGAAGCATTGGAGGCATTGACCAGACCCCCTGAGAAGGAATGTAGGCATCCTGACAACAGCGTTCATGTCTGGGAGAGTGAGGCTTCTGAGGTGGCCGGAATTAAGGCTTGGGGACTCGTGCAGCAAACAAAGAATCTGGCTCGGCCATGGACTGAACAGCCTAATGATTCAGTCGACCTCTAAAAGTCCACGCGGGAGCCAGGGAGCATACTGTGCGCATGCCTGTGCAGGACTATGCCGTCCCTCGTGCAAGAGGTGAGCGGCGTCTGGCACAGAGGCTATCTTTGAGATGCGCTGGGGATTCCAGCGTCATTAATACTGAGCTGGTTGTCTGCGCTGCAGAGGAAATGTATTGCTGTGGGCTGCTTCCCAGACGAGGAATTGCCAGCCTTGAGCCCCAGTAAGGCAGTAGAGGCTCAACGTAGTCCTCCAACCGATGCACACCTTTCTCTGCTTTGTGTTAAAAAAACTCAAAAAGAATGATAACTTCAACTCCAGCTGGTGGGTTCTTAGTCTGGGTGGATTATTCTGTCATGTTTTCAGGTTTTACGTTTCCAAAATGCATCCAGACCGAGGCAGACTTATGACCATATATTTAATGAGGAATTGAAAATCTTACAGAACACAGGAAAACACTCAGGAACCTGGGAGACAGCAACAGACAAACACAAGAATCCAGCGAAGAGGTACCAGAAACCAGGAACTTAAAAACATTAACGTTGTTGTTTGTGTCTACTGTAAATATATAGCTGACACAATAGATTTTGGTACATACCTCAGCAAACCTAATAACAAGCTAATGCTCGGCCTTTGGGTAACAAGATATATTATTCATGGCCGTAAGTGCACATGCAGCATTTAGAAGGACTTTGGCTTGTCCACCTGGGCAAGTTCTGATGTGTTGATTTTGTAGTGGGACCTTCTCTTTCTTCTTACAGTCTATTGCGATGTGAAACTCACTCCACTTTGGACAGAGGCAATGGTGTTCCAGCAGTTTCCATTTCATGGCAGGCTTGATGCTTGATCCTGGATTGTTCGTGAACCTCCTAATTCATTTACTTTCGTATGAGTAAACACTTTTACCGCTTTTCTACCAGCGTGGTTCAGAGCCCGTCCCATTAGCAGAACGTGATTTTGAACCAGTAATATGTTTCCACCAACGAACAGAGGTTCCAGACAGCAAACTCTGATTGAACTTGAGCACCCTAGAACACTTAGTTTTTTCTGTGTGAACTGCAATGTCACCCATGGGCTGCAGACAAGCAACAAGTACAGTGTTGAAGACAAAGAACATACCATATAAACATTATATGTTTGCAAAAACACACTAAACACGCATTGTAAAACAGTTACATCGGGAGAACATGCAAATGTTGTTTCAGTTAAATTGATGAATAATGAATATAAGCCTAACATGCAAATGAAAACATTGTGCATCCCATTGTTCTTGCACGGAGTTGCCGTCTTTCTTTTCTTATTAACTGTAGTTTATCGATGCCCTCTTTTTGCGTTAAAAGGAATATTTCAAGACACTCCCCAAGCTCACTACCACACTGTAATGCCCACTGTTGATGACTTATATATGTTTAGTTCCCAAAACTGTTGGAAACATGCTTCGGTCCCCAACAAAACACCAAAGTTCGAAAGCACGAGAACCGAACCGGTTCACGAATGAGTATTTTTTCGTGGGAAAAACACTATTATTCAAGAACCTGGCAACACAAAGACACACTCTGTGTAAATTAACAATTCCACTTGTTAGACCTTCACTGAGCTCTGTGGACTACCTCAATGTTCTGTGAATACTGTCAAACAAATCCTTCCTGTGCTGCAAAGAAAAACTACAAGCTGCAGTTAATCATGATTTCAAGTTTTCCATGTCAAGTTAAAAGCTATTGTATGTATTTGTACATTTTAGCCTAAATGTATAATTTTGACTCAGTGTGTATTCCAGAAAAAACAAAATAAATGCATTTGCATTCAGTTTTTGTTTTTGAAAAACAGATGATGGAGACGATGCAAACGTTCAGGATGATGCATGTGGACAAAAAATGAGGATGGAGAAGATAAGCGTGGCAGGTGTTGCTGCAGGAAAGAATGCTACATGTCAGCATAAAATTTATTTATATAGCACATTTAAAAACACTTGAGCAACAGCTTCACAATTACACCAACAATCATAAAATAGCAAATCGAATAAAACTAATAAAAACAAATAAAACACAGAAGAGCTAAGACTTCTAAGAACTATTTAGCGTCTCATAATAAGTCAAAGTCCAGGGAAAGAGATGGGTTTTAAATAATTCTATGCTTCGAGCAGGGCGGACATGATGTGGATGATATTCCACAGTCTTGGGGCAGGCACAGCAAATGCTCAATCACCTCTACGTTTTAACTTTGATCTCAAGGGGAAACTGGCTAGTTGACTGTCCAAACACCTTTGAGTGCTCTCAAAGGTTATGGAGATTGTGGAGATGACATAAATAGGATGGGGCTAGACTATTTAAACTTTAAAAGTGAGCAATACAATTTTTAAATCAATGAGATGACAGACAGGAAGCCAATGAATACATTTTAAGAGTGGAGTTATGTGTTCATGCTTCTTTGTACCACTTAAAAAACGAACTGCAGTGTTCTGAACTATTTCTAAACACTGCAGAGATGATTGATGTAGCCCAGCATAGAGTGACAATAGTGAAGACAAAAGCAAAATAAAAGAGTGCCCCTAAAGAAGAGATAATGCAAGTGCATCACTGCTGCTTAGTTTAATACATGTCATGTATGTCATGCTTCCTAAAGATAGTCCCTAGCGGCAGCATGTACCAATAAAGTTAGGTGTGATGTCAATCCTAAAGCTGAATTCTGACTTTTGAGATAAATGTATAAAAGATCAGTACTGATGTGTTCTTAAATCTCATTGACACAATCTTTAATAGCCAAATTATTGATCCAACAACAAAAAACTGTTCAAAAACTTTCTTCCTCTTGCTGTCTTCCTTTTAAAATAAAGCTAATATGCAGCCATAATGTTCACTGACATGTCAACATATGTTCATGCCCGGACAACCAACAAGTTTTTAACCACGTGAAGAGTGTAAGAACATCTTCGTGTTTTTTCGCCTTTCAGTGTTCATGGACATTGTTTAAAAAGAAGGTAAAGATGTTTATATATTTTCATTGAGGTTTTGCTAAAGTAATAGAAACTGGGGTTGGCTGCTACATAGCTTGTTCTTATGGACATTGATTTCTGAGAGGGCTTCAAAGATGAGTGCCAAGCAAGCATATATCAAACAAGAGTTTAATATCAGTTTTCTAATGTACATTTATTACACTTCTTAAATAAATATTCCATCTTTAAAATTATTATGCACATCCTCAAATAAAAATATATTTATATATGTATAAAAACAGACATTAAGAGAGAAACAAGAACCCATTAAGTGAGGGACAAAGGGTGTGACATGAGATTTCTTACACTTCAACACATTTTGTACAGGAGTCACTACAATCAGATCAGGAAAACTGTGAATATAAATTATAGCTGCCACATTGTTCCATAGTATGCTATAAGCTCTCTGCTTAAATGATTCCAGTCAGGATGAAGTGTCTGGCAAACAGCCTGAACACTGCAGTGTTCCCACTACGTTGTTGCCGCCCGCTCTGCAGTACCGTGTCTCACAGTGTGTCCGTAAACTCAGCGTTCCCTGGCAGTGCGGTCACTCAGGGTCCTTCAAGTCTCCTTGAGCAGCAGGCAAAAGTCCAAAAAATGACTCCTCTAGTTCAAATGATGTGCAATAAACCAATCAATGTACTCTACAAAGATGCTGAAGAGAAGACAAATAATGGGTCATTCGTATCTAAGAAGAAATTCTCTGCACTAAAAAGCCTGGAGTACAAAAATAGATTTTTTATGTATATTTTCCTATTCCTTTATGTCCATGAACTTTCTTTATTGACTGAAGAAAATTTCAAAATAAGCTACGTGTTAGGATACAGTATGAAAAAATATCTAGAAGGCTTCTTTTTGGAGAGGAACGCTTGATGTTTCAATACTTCAGTCAATATTTCTGTTTTGTCTTTCTCCCTTTTTGTTTTTAGGTCTTCATCCTCAGCGCTGTGAAGAGTATCGTGTACGTTTAGTTCTTTGACTGAAAGGGTAATGAATGAAGTCAAAAGGCCGATGTTGGCCTGGGTGGGTGGGCTGCTGCCCCCTTGGCAACCTTTTCATAAAATGCACCTCACGCTGGTGCTGGCGTGTCCTGGAGCCCCTGCGTGGCCGCCCCCTGCGAGTGAAGGCCATGTACCAGCCATCATAGCGGGCGTTCCTCAGGGCCGTGTAGTTGTTTTCCAGGACAATCTCGGTGAAGATACAGTCGCGGCCCTGTCCATTTTCCTGCAGAAAAGCATTTGGAACATCTTTGACTAAGATTTGCAGATGGAAACATCAGATATATGAAGACTTCATCTGTGTGAACACGCTAACTCACACACAAACACACACACACTCAAACACACACAGACACACTGAGCATATGCTACAGTAATTACAGATGAGAGAGCGATGGGGACTGTCAGCAAGTGATGACTCTTCTCCCCCTTCGGTAAACTTTTACAGAGCTTTTAGGGTTGCTGCAGATTTTCTTGCCAAAATGCCCTTTTTAACCTGAAGTGTCAGGTTTACTTCAAGTTTAATTTGTTGTTGTGTTTGTGGGTAAATTTAACCCCCATCAATAAAATCCAACAAATCTCAGCCAAACTCTGATGTGTTTAATAATGCCACTTTCAATCAGACTGTACACTCTACACAACAGTCTAGTTCAGAGATGGATAAAGTTTGAATGATGTGGCATCTTTAGTCACTGACATAAGCTATCATATAGTTATAAAACGTACAGTAAGGTGATGTAAACCTGCTCTGTCCTGGCCTACTGTAACAACCACCCACCTTTTGGGCAAAGGGTGCGTTAAAAATAGCCAAGATGAACCCACAAACACACCTCCATCACAACAGACCTGCTGCATATTCATTCTTTGTGCCTTTTGCTCATACACACACGCACACACAGACACACACACACACACACACACACACACACTCGGTTGTGATTGGGATGAAGGCTTGGGGCAGATGGTGTTCGAGGCAGGGTGCTGGGTAGGTGGAGGGTAAGTGGGAAGAGGTGGGGGGATATGTTTATTAGCCGTCGCAGTTAGAGAAGGGTGCTGGCATGACACACCAACAGACTCATGAGAGCATCATGTACAGATCCCAAACTAAATTCCAATATGGACACTTGAAAGCTTGAACTGGGGTCTAAATGCTGAATCTGTTGAACATTTGCCTCTCAGTGCTTGCTCTGTTCACTGTCATGTTTATGGCAGTTGGATCCACCTGGTGATCATTTCAGAATAAAAGTACAGAGAGGTGCCTATTCATTATTTCTGCTTTTCCACTATCATATTTCCTCTAATTGAAAGCTGACCTCCTAAGGCCACGGTACTGGTGGACAAAAACAAATAAGAGGTGACCCCTACTACAAAAAGGGCCGGGAGTGGGTCTATGAAAAAAAGCCCTGCTGCTTGCTACCACTGGAAGACAATCGTTTTAGAAAATATACAGTTACTTGTTTTTCAAGTTAATCTGATGATTAAACATTTTTACAGAGTAAGCATTTCACCATAGTGCTATGTTAAAATCGAACAACTGTGAATAGGTCATTCAGGTTATCCTGCAAGAGTCTACTTTAACCTCGAAAGCTCAACATTTTTATTTCTCTAGTCAAAACAGGTCAACCTACTCTCATCTATATGCTCTGAGGTTTTCCATAACTCCCTAAAAGTCCACTTTTCTTCTCTTATGCTGTCTTGCTCCAGAGACTGATGTTTCAAGTGTAGCTACAATAAGCCAGCATGCTTTTTCCCCCTCAGCCTTTTGTTCTCACCTTGCCAATGAGCTTCCCCTTCTTGTTCATGCAGATGTAGAGGCCCGTCTCAGCTCCCTTGATGCGAACTCGACTCCCAAATGTGTCGGTCTCTACAATGAGTTTAGCTGAGGAAGAGAAGCAAGATGAGTTGCGTTAGAAAGCGTTGCATCGGAGGTTTCTGTCCGTACTTTAGATGCCTTCATCTGTGTATTTCTGAAAAATTCAACATTAAAACTAAAATCAGTGAGTCCTATTTATGCTGAGAACTTTCAGAAAGAAAAAACATACATGACTGACAGTAACTGCTTAAGAGTATTTCTAAGATCTACAGACACACACACACACACACACACCGAAACACACAGACATCAAGTAAAACCTATGGGACCATTCCTGGAGATTTATGCAAGCTGAAATTCCTACAAAATGATAAAACCACGTGTCTGTTGATTCTTTGAAAGCTGAAGAGACAATCCTGGCAGTGCTGCTCAGAATTCCTGCAATCACCTCAGTTTTAAACCTCCACGTTTATCTCCATAACATAACAGTTTCTAAGAGGCAGAAAGTAAAGTCTTTTTAGAATAATAAAAAAAAAAAAACACTTCTAGTATTTTACTGATGCCTCAGTTGCATTTTACTCTGTATATCTACAGCTCTTTTTACAACTGTTTCACATATGTCACATTCTCAGAGATTTTAGATGAGACCAACAGCCATAAACTAAACTGTGTTTCCCTGAGTATCGTCCTGGCTGTCCTCACGGACACACTCAAAGACCACTTCTTGTATGAGTACTAGTTGCGATCAGAACCAGCAGTTAGAGCTGAACCACGTATTGACCAACAAAGCCAAAATGTTGGAAACAAACCCTCCATCACACGTCCTTCTGTTTAACACCAAATTACATCCAGCAACCAGATGAGTTTGCACACTCCCACAATCTGTGGAAACAGACACCTCTAAATTAACAGCAACACCAAGCACACTGTTAACCTCTGTATTTTGTTACTCATGTGGACTTTAGTGTGCAACAAGACGGCCGGAATGTGCTTCAAGGAGTGGGTCTGAAAGGTGGGGGTGGAGGGGGAACAGGAGCTATGCAGGAAATGTTCAAGAGGCAGAACCTCTAATGGCTCTTCCAGACCTACAGAATATCTGCAGATCAGCTTCTAACACTATCGATAACCCGCTGGGCACTTTCCCTCAGGTCCAGACCTATTTCAGCTCCACACATGGTGCAAAGACTGACCCTCTCAGCTGGTTCATGAACAGCCTAATTGTTGATTAATTAGAGGTTTTTATACCTTTAGGCTGTTGGATGATGAACCAAAATTAACTTTCATTTAAACAAGGTATTTGAAGGATTGTAATCTGTTTTTATTCACATATTTTCTGCACTAACAAAAAGTATGGGTGCTTTACCTTATTTGAACATCCTAATATAAAACATCAAACTATTGTAAATCAGTAAAATGAAGATTTCTGTAAACCGAGGAACATATGTGTGTGTGTGTGTGTGTATATATATATATATATATATATATATATATATTATATATATATATGTGTGTGTGTGTGTGTGTGTTATAAAATGTGAGTTTTTCATAGCCACATTTTAAAAATGTTGAAACTCACATTTCACTGTCATTAAATTTAGAAAATCAGTCTTCAGCCGTATCACACGATAAAGACCTACATTCGTAAATGTGATAAAAAACAAAGAAACATGAAAATCTTTTCAAAAGCAAGAGTTTAACAAAAAAAAAAAAAAAACCGATATATATCTATATCTATATATGTATAGATATAGATATTAATCTGCAATTGCTGGACCGATGGTGTGAATTAAATGATTAAATTTCTACATATAAATAATTTCCAAACATTTTGTTCTCTGACCTGTAAATAAGAAATGTTCTTACCGTGCGCGTCTCCGTCCTCGGCCATGGCGTTGATCTTGTTGTTGGGCAGGACCTGCACATGCTTGCCGCTGGTCCGGCTGTACAGCTGGTAGACCCGGATCAGCCTGCGGCTCACCCGGTCCGTCACTTTGCTCTGCTCGCTTACATGCTGCGTGAAATTAGGCGGGGACTGATTGGTTACCTGTCAGAAATTAGACGGTATCACAATTATCAGTGCGTATTGCTTTTATATTTACTTATTTTAGGCCAAATTAGAATTTGATTTGAATTAGAATTTGAAAATGAAGACTGACTGAATGGAATTCTCCGAAATTAAGTAGATCCAATCGTGTACCCTCAAAATATTATAATTAGGCCATTTGAGCGTTTTTAAGGAAACTTGACACATAGTGAGAAAAAAAAACAGCTTGGCTGTTGTTTTCTTTTGACAAGCTGCTTTAACAACTTCCAGAAGAGCGGCTGCCAGATGAAGGTGACCGCGTCTAAAAGGACGGGCTATGTGATTACAGGTTGTGCGTAAGGAGAATGTGCGCCTCAGCGCACAGAGGAACAGACACAAAAAAAAAACACGTTGTTGAAAGGGAGTCTTGGATTATTATGTAGTGAAACCCCACTGAAGATGCACTCTGATTTACTAAGCATATAAATATGAATTAGTTTTCATTCAGGTTTAAACTACGATCCCCTTGGTATCATTTTATCTTTAAATCATTTCCTCCTGCCCAATGGGCCGCACGGCGTGTGCCAAGGCCAGAGAGTCCCCCGCGGTGCGCCATGGGAGCCATCAGATATTGTTGCATCACATAGTGTTATGATGCACCATCGCTGCATCATATTTGGATGGATCTTACAACTAATCCTATTTTTGGCGGCCACTATTACATGCTAAAATTCTAGAAGGATTATTTGCATAGCAAAGAGTTACATACCTGAGCATAGTAGCAGAATGCAAACAGGTACAGAAACCTGCAAAGAAGAAAACGGACAGTGGGTTATTTCTTTCAGGGATGCGATATGTAACGCTGACAGGAAGGACGGAGAAAAGCTCTCACAGATAGCTGAATCTGGATGGGATGGCCCGCATGTTGGATGGGGGGTTTTACTGACAGGTGTCCGTTTAGGGTTGCAAAAGTTAAGCTCTTCCAACACTTCAAATGGAGTCAATAAGTCCAGCAGATTTCGGCGAAATCCTCCAAAGGTCAGAGGTACTGACAGCGCGGCTCACACACGCCAATCAATCGCATTTTTCAGCAAACCAGAGACCGGAAAAGGCAATTGCAATAATTACAAAAATATCTATGATGTGAGTAAAAATGTCGACTTCAGTCAGACGGCTCGGGAAAGTCTAAGCGCACTTGTAGAATAAAAAGAAGTTTGAGAGAAGCGCTGCAGGTTTTGTTGAAGCTCCTCCGGGCGGTCAGAAAGCTCCTCTGGGACCGCTAATCCTTTTCTTCATCTGCGGCCTTCAGGTGAGTGTGAGCCCGCAGCTGAATCCTCTCTGACGGGGTCCGTCTTCTCAGTGCTGCCGCTGTGATTCAATGCTCCCCCTGCTCCTGTTGCTGCTCCGCTCCCTGTGGCAGGACTGCAGGCTGGACGCTCCGCGTCTCGTTTCTCTGCTCCCATCCCACACCGCTCCGCGCTCACACACCCAGGCAGCTCTGCTAAGAACAAGCCCCCTTTTTCTGCAGAACAAAAGCGGACACCCTGACCCCCACCCCTCCCCTCCCCTCCGTCCTCACCACCATCACCACCCCACACACTCCTCCCCCCCGTTTCAAGCATCCCTTTACCTGGGGAGCTGTCCGGAGCAGAAAGGAGCGATGAGGATCCTGGATTTCTGCGGTTCTGAAAGCGTCGACTGTCATAAAGGGCGAGATGGTTTCATGACCCCACAAACCCTTGTGGACCGTCCACCCGCCTTCCTCCTGGAGCTCCAACACGTCTTTCTCCTTTGGGCTGCTGATGCTGAATCTGCCCTGGTTGTGTATTGGCACCTTAAAGTGAGAGACATTAAAAGGATTACAGGTGATTAGCGTTTTTAACCCCACCCTCACCCTACCACCATAAATTAATAAATAATGTATCGTTCTTCAAAAGCATCAAACATCACTTGAAATTGGTGAAAGATTGGTTATTACAAATGAATTCTGCTCAGACCCTCATCTGTTACGTGTAGCCTGCTGGTTCCGTTTAGTTTTTGACAGAATTGCGCACATTAATTAAATAATTATATGGTTAGAGTTTGTTTGTTTGATTTGGCCCATCGCAGCCTCAGTAGACACAGAAACTCTCCTGAATAAACAAGACCTAATCCATGGTTTCCAGGGAATAACAGGGCGAACATTTTCATCTTTCCGTGATTACATCATTTTTGAATAAATGCGACCATTTTTGGAGGAGTAAAGACTGGAGTAAAGATCTAAGACAAAATATTCAGGTCAGCTAAACAAGCAGAACAGCATACCATGATCATTTTGACAAGTGACAGTGGAGGCAAAAACCTTCCTGCCATCAGAGGTGCTCCCCATCCAGATTCATCGTCCCCGTCTCAACCACCAGTGGGCGCTCCGGAGAATGTGATTATGTCTTGGCTGAATTTCCAGGGTGGTGAAATTCCAGGATCAAATACAGTGTGGGGTCTTTAGATCCCAGGCTGGAATTAATTGATCTCAATATCTGCCTCCAGACAGACTTTATGTTGTGACGTGGTTTTCTTTCTCCAATTAACATACTCAGCAATGTGTATCTGTGTGACTTGCATGCGGTCCTACTGCAGGACTTGCACTGGGTGAGTGTGTCCAGCACATCTTTTGGAGTAGCCTACTGGTGCTGACTAAACTGCATGTGATGAGCAGCAGGAACAGGTCTGCAAAAAATGTAGTCTCCCTGTCACAGATTTTGGTCTCCCTTAAATGTTATAGATCAAATCAATGTTAATATTAGAGAAAGATAAATAAAAAGTAAATAAAAAGCAGTTTTTGAATCACCCTCTAAACCTAATAACTGGTTGTTCTAACCTTTGCAGCAATAGCTGTAAACCAAAATGTTGTTGGGTAACTTTAATGAGTTTTTTTCATCAAATTTTGGAGGGAATTTTTAAAAAAATCTTGCCTTGCAAAAAATTGTTTTTGACTAAGACACATTGGAAGCATCAGAGTCAGATTTATGTCCGGACTTTGACTGGACCACTCTAAAACCTTTATTTGTTTGTGAGCCATTTAGAAGTGGACATCCTATCCCCCACTTGATGATGACTTTTACGGTTGGTTTTGATTCAGCCTCAGATTATGAAATATGAAGGTTCTAAGTGTCCTGCTGATGTTCATTTCCAAGCATACCAGGACCCATGTGTGGAGTCAAGTCAAAGGCTTTCTTGTAGTCAATCCAGGCAGTCCAGATGTTTGTATGTCTGATCTTATAGTCTTGAGTGACCACTCCCTCAACCATTAGCTGATGCTTGGCGCTGAGAGAGAAACCATTCTGCAGCCATGGGACACTGATGTTTGTGATGCCTCCTTCTCCCATATTATAATTATAATATTATTATATTATTCTCATTCCCCTCTTTGACCTGACCGACTATACGGTCTATCAAGGAACCTATGCAGAAATTCATTTGACGATGAGCGAAATGGAGCCAAAGTCATATTCCATGTTTGTGTTCACAAACGTGATGAATAAAGCTGATTAATTATTTTCAGCAGAAAATGTTCTGTCATTAGTGAATCTGATAAAAACATTTTTAACAGTAACAAACTCTTCTTTGGTTACTAAGTCATGTCTTTCACTCTGAAACCAAACTGATGTTTTTATAAGGATAAAATAAAGGGATAAATTAAGGTCCATTAACAAAAACAATGTGGAAAATATATCAGAAAACAGCTGATTTAGTGTTAATATTTGTTCCTTTTGATGAAATGTACTCTCTTCTGCTTCCAAATAAATCACCAAAAGTTGCCATCTGACATTTAATATCTGCACCACAGGTACATTATATAACTACCTAAACAACAAACAAATGCCATCTTAAATTGAGTAATTGTTTAACTTCTTGCATGGATGTGTATCATCCATTAGGACCCTTCTCTGACATAGAACAGCTCCCCAGAAACTGCAGTAAATAAGGCAGTTCACTACGAGCAACAGATCTGTTAGTCAGACCATGCTGTTCCCGCTGTTATCGCTACATTTTCTCCTCTTTGTGGATGCTTTCAAGATACAAACACAAATAGTCATTGTTTGCAAAACTGTAACTGCGAGGTGCAACTCCCTGTTGCATCTCGTTTTCAATAGCACCAAGGTTCCCTAGCCAAAGGCAGAGTGGATATAACAGTTATTAATTGTGCTCCACCTCATGTGAACTCCTACCAGCCATGCCTCCTGAAAACCAATCAAAATCCAGTAATGCTCTCAGATTTGGGGAGGGGCACAATGCTGCCCAGTCATGTGACCTGCTCCCTCTGCCAGTAGAAAATATGTGCCTTCTCAACACAAAGGTAGGCCAACAGGCAGAAAATAGAAGGCAAAACTCATACAGGGCACAACTGAGAAGTAAAATATTGGCATTCAAGCATCCCCCCTTTGATTGCTGCCCTGGGCAACAGCCCATGTTACACAAATCCCTATGTGCAAGAAGCTGTCATTTATAGTGTAAATGCATTCAAAACTAAGTCTGTGCTGGATGAGCTTAACTTGCTTGACCAATCAACACCAGCAGAACAAATCACCTCCCTCTCTTTATACATGGGTTTCAACTCAGTAGCAGCTAAAACTATGAAGATGTAATGGAAACAATGGACGTTCACAGGTCCTGCAGTGGGCAAAAATAATCTCTGGTAGTTAAAAGGACTGTAGTATAGTTTCCTTTACCCTAAAGCACCCATTTAATTTTGTCTCCCAAAAATAATTTAGTCTTAAATGTTGTGGAATGATGTAGCAATATATTGTAACTATTGAGAGGACTAGTATTGTCATTTTGACAATTGAGAATTTTAGAATTTTGGAGAAATAGTCCTTACATTGTAACATATGCTAGAATGCACACACACACACACACACACACACACACACACACACACACACACACACACACACACACACACACACCCACACACCCAGTCTTGTTTTGCTATATGTAGTGAGGACCATGTGTTGACTCCCATTGACTTCCATTGATTTTCAGTCATTTTCAACCCTTTCTATGCCCTAACCCTGACAATAACCCTAAACCTAACCATTACCAGTGCATGCCTAACTCTAACCTTAACCTAAACTCAATACACACCTTAGTCCTAAACCTAACCGTTAGCAAAATAGGTCGTGAGGACCAGCAAAATGTCCTCACTTTGGTACCAACGGTCCTCAATTTGATGGTGAAATCGGGAAAATGGTTCTCACTGTGATGCCAAGACAGGGAAACACACACACCACACCACAACACACACACACACACAACACACACACAACACACAACACACACACACACACTGTGCTGGATGTTACTTTGTGACAGTGAGAGTCCAGATACAGTACAAGTTTCAGGTTTATTGGAAATCAAACTTACAGCTTGCATTGGTTCATCTGACTGTAGCCGAGATCCTTCTCAAACCACCTCACCGTGTTTAATACATGGTACTAGCTTTAGCTTTGTCATTGTGCCTCGTCACAATCAGGGACACTGTTTCATGCAAACCAGTGTTGTGCATACTCCCCATTGATGCCAACATTGTTTTATTTTCTTGTTGCACTTGCAGTGTACATGTCCAACCTCAGGTATTTGTATACAAATTTACATTTCGGCTTTTAAAACCTTCTATTGTGTACTTAACAGACTTCAACTAATTGAATTTAATGAATTTATCATGAAAAACAAAAACCACTTTTGGTGTTTTACAAGGCTCCACAAAAAATGCAAAGATGTAAGGTTAGAGAGTCAGCATTCAGCTGGACTTAATGGCAGTGCATTAAAACTACAGTACATGCCACAAACTTAGGTCTAGTTCTGGAATCAGCCCTATATTTTTAATTAAATTGTTGTGTGTGTATCTTACCACACTACAATTTAATTAAGAATATAGGGCTGATTCCAGAACTAGACCTATATTCTTAATTAAATTGTTGTGTGTTATCTGTTGTGTGTTATCTGTTATCTGTGTCAAAACCGGGATGGGAAAATCTTACCACACAACAATTTAATTAAGAATATAAGCAGTCTTAGACCCTAGACCCTGGACAGGTTACCAGTCTATTGCAGAGCAACACAGACACACAGGAAAAACAACCATGCACCTACTCATTCACACCTAAGGGCAACCGAGAGACCAGTTAACCTAACAGTCATGTTTATGGACTGTGGGAGGAAGCTGGAGTACCCGGAGAGAACCCATGCATGGACAGAGAGAACATGCAAACTCCTTGCAGAAAGACCGGGAGTCGAACCCAGGAGCTTCTTGCTGTAGATCAACAGTGCTACCAACTGCTCCACCGTGCAGCCCCTCATTCTCAAACATGTACATGTTATTTGAATTTTAATCATTTTTGTAAATACATCATCTGTGTGAGTAAGCATGTGCTTCTCCCAATTATGTGACTCCATGCCTTGTGTTAGGGTGCAGTGGTGGCAGTTGGCCAGCTGTTTTAAAGGCATTACCATTCTGTGTCTTTGTGGGTGGTGTTACTCCAGAATGAATGTGAAAGCAGAAAGACAGTGTAGAGGATTTGAGTAAAGGCAGAGAAAGTTCAGAGTTAGCAACCTCCTCCAGATACTTGTCAGGTTACTTCTTTTATTGCGAGAGAGACAGCTTGGATACTAATGTGAAGTCATTTGCTTTTGACTTTTCAGATTAAATTGGACACATCCTCACCTTTTGCATTCACAAGCCTCAGTGCTAGCTTTTGATAACCCATCTACTTATTTTCTTTACTGGGTGTTTTACCCCACAATGGGGCTGGTGCCCATTTCCATCAGGCAACAGTCAAATGGCAGGGTATATATAAATGCCTTGATATGACACCCACAGGTGTTTTAGGCTGTGTTGAACTTGATACTTTGCAGGTAATAAATATTGCGCTGCACTCTGGTAGCTTTCCTGGTGATCAGGCTCTTAAGGGAATCTAATCTGGAAGGCTTGATGAATAACTACAGGTCAAAATCCAATGTAACATTTATGGCAAAGATCACTGAAAAGTGGTTGATAGAGGTTGATAATAGTTAATAATATTCTCTTCATATTTCATTTATGGATGAGTTATTGAGTAGTTAGTTGCTGGTACAGTGGTTTGTTTTTGAAGTCTGATTTTCCGAGATCTCAGCAGGAAAAAACAAAACTCCCCCAGAAGTCAGAATTTGGACTGGGAACGTTGGGAGCTCACCGAACAGCCCTGAGTTTAGATCTAGCCTAGCTGCCCTGCATATAGAATGTAGTGGAAATTGCGGGTATATACAATTCATTATAATTTCTTTATATTAAAAAAATTCAGTGGCACACATTGTACTGTACAACATCTGTTTGTGAACATGTCTCTATAGTATTTGAACAGATAAAATGGCAAGAGAGACGTGTTATCGACTTGTATTGCTAATTGATTAGTAAAATTCACTGTCCTTCAACTTACAAAGAGGACATGCCTAGCTTATTCTTATGAAGTTTGACTTTACTGCACACCAGGGGGGCCCAAGTCCAGTCCTCCAGAACTACTATCCTGCAACGTTTAGAGTCATCTCTTATCCAAATATTGGAGGAAATTTTGTTTTTTTTGTTGTTTTCTAGAACACAAGTATGACTAAGAATAAAATAAGTATATAACTACTTTTCCCATCCTTTCCTAGCGTATTGCTGATTTGTCCTTGTAGTAGACTTTAATACCAAACAGTCCAAAAACAGAGAAATACCTCTCTTAAAACAACTAGCCCAAATCAAGTCAACAAGGAACATGGTTATTAAACAGCATATAAAGGAACTTTAAAATCGATGCTAAATTATACAGGTTACCAATGGAGTGACATTAAATCAAGAGTTAGGACTTTTTTGTTCCAGTTAAGAGCCGCGCTGCAGCATTTTGGACAATCAGCAGGCGCCTAATTGATGTATCACAAATCCCTAAGTATAGTGCATTATAGTAATCCAGTCTAGATGTGATAAAAGCATGGATTGCTGTTTCAAACAGCTGCCTTGGTAGTAAGGACTCCATAAAATTATAAAATAATTGCTAACTGCCTCAGCATCAATACAGAACATTTCCCATAAACAGGTTATAGTAAATTGTTGTCCAAAACCAAAGATTTGGCAAAGGCTTTTTAAAATTTCAACAATCTTACTTAACTAAATAAAACACATCCCTTCTGTACAGTATGTGACGATCAGCAACAAGTATTAAGTGTAATGAAAAGAGTTAAGTGGGTATGGTTAAGTCTAACAGAATGATGAAGTGCAGTTCGGACAGGTTGGGTTCAGTTTGGACAGATTTTCTTATTTTTTTCAATCATGAGTGTAACTGCCACACAAAAATTTAGCTGACCTCAGTCTGCATTCCTGGGAGAATCACCACCAAATGGGCCTGATCCTGAGTGAAGCAGCATGTGTGAAATCTCTGACTGCCGATTCACACAACATACACTCATCCTGAACCCCCAAACCCCCCCATCACACACAAAAACACCAAAGCTTGTCCAACGACAGATATCAAACATAAACCTAAACATTCAGCTGAAGTAAAGAAAAAGCATATTCATGCTTTCAAGAGAGAAATAGGGAAATATTTCAATAGTGCAAATCAGTCAGAGACAAACCACCAAAGACTTGCAGCGTTACATTCAGCAAATGGGTGTTCTGTAAAGCTTTTACTCAAGGTGGCTGTATACAAATGCACACCACACAGGTCCAGCAGGTATATATTTATATTTATGCATATATATAGATCTCATCAAGATGAATCTTTAACTCGAATCTGTTGAATAACAAACAACTTCAGAAATACAACAGTGCCCTTATAATACTCTGCATGTACACTCATACTCAAAGTATGAGTACGTAGCTCCCCTTCATTGAATTGAAATCTGACAGGAAAGAGGTGTAGGGAGAAGGGGAAGACAGGCAGCAAATGGCCCAAGACTGGGAATTGAACCCAGGACAACCGCTTCAAGGACTATAGCCTCTGCGCATGATATGCCTACTTTGGCAACTGAGCCACCCAGCGCTCCCTCTGCACTTAACAGACTTACTCACCTAAAAAAATGTAAAGATCACTGGTACTGGAATAAAATTAGCTAACATCCAAACATGTAGCATCCAATCAGCCCAAACTCCATACCAGGGCTGTTCAGAGACCACTAAAGGGGCAGGTGCTCAAAATAAGAAAAGGCCACATTTACCCAGATTCTAGAGCAAACTATTTGCATTATAGCATTATACCATGATGTACTACAAAATAGTAAACAATAGCTATGTTTAGATGGACAAAGGTAAGCAGAATGAACGGCTGATCGGACTATTTGTCATGTAAGTCGAAATATTCTGATCGGATCAGGCAGGATCGGAATGAAATTATAATATGATTGAGAGGGGTGGTTTATGCCAATTGACAATCCAATCAGCATGTATGTAAATGCTTGACCGGATCAAGTTATTCTGAATGAGGCAAACTGACCTGAGTGCGCATGTGCACCCCATGTCAATGTGACGTATTTACGCATTGAGTGGCTAGTCGTTCTGGCTAGATGCTACAGAATATTCTGATCGCCAATTTGACATGACACATTTTTAGTCTGATCTGCTGTGTTATTCCGATAACTTACATCCATATAATTGGTACAATCTGATTATTATTTTTTTTTTTTATCCGAATACATTTTAATCCGATCGTAAAATTGTGTGCATGTAAACCTAGCCATTGGGATAGACAGTTGAATCAAATTAAGGGAAACTATGGAACACAACACCATACATATGTGTATTAAATGTTTTGTTGTGATCAGAATCTCACTCTGCAGGATCCCATTCATCATAAGAAAGTATTGAGATATTCAAAGCTGTATATGAGCAAAATATGTAAAGTAGAGAGCTAGACTACCTAATATATTTTGCTTCTATTACACTGTTAAAAATATAAACAGAGGGCTTAATGCAACCTTTAAGTGTGCTGTAATAAAGGTCCTAATAATAAATAAAGCAGCCTGGATGTTCTGTACTTACAGTGGAGGTGAAGATGGAACATGGTGAACATGGAACTGCAGACAATAAAAGTGATTTGACACATGTTACCTTAGTGTTACATGTCCCCATGAGAAAACATAAAGCCTACTGACACTGCTGACCACCAACTCTTCCTTATGTGTGTTTATGTTTTCTGATAACTTAAATTCATTTTCTTTTTTCCCTATTCTTTTTTCTTCTCAGTCTATTTTCTCTTTTTCCTCAGTGTCTCATCCTCCCTGTGCTGACTTTAGCTCAGTATCTCTTGTTATTTCTGTCTCCATCTGATGTGATCTATTAACTTGAAATGTGGTCAGTTTGCTCAGAAGGCATGGGGGATCTAAAGTTATGAAATTTGAGAGTTCAGTTCAACTGTAACTAAAACTAAATCCTTCTTAGGGATCTTCTGTTTCTCTGTTTTATTTGTCTAAAGCCCATTCATGTCACCTGTGTGACTTTCATTAACTGATGTCCTTTGGCACAACCAATACGCTCGCCGTAAACGAAAGTGTGCAGTCACAGTAAAATGGTAAATGGCCTGCACTTGTGTAGCAGTTTATCAAGTCCGGGGACCCCAAAGCACTTTACACTACAATCAGTCATCCACCCATTCACACACTGACAATGGTAAGCTACATTGTAGCCACAGTTGCCCTGGGGCAGACTGACAGAAGTGAGGCTGCCATAACGAAGTGTCTTACCCAAGGACACAATGACTGAGACAGAGCGGGGGATGAACCGGCAACCCACCGGTTACACGACAAACCCCTCCCACCTGAGCCACCATCGCCCCACAGTGACATAAGATTCCATGGCAATAGCTGTCCATGCATCACAAGTTAGAGCTAACCTATCTGCTTATGATCCCATCACTTTATTTTGGTGTTGTCGCTGTAGTGCGTGAAGGTTGCCGTTTTAGTTAAATTTCTTTAAGATGGACTGTTATATCCAAAGAAAACCAAGGAAAAATATTTCCTTTTGGTTTGCCATAGAGTTATGTGGCTCCGGTCCAAGTAATTTTTACCTAGATGCAGAGGGTGCAGGATGCAGGGCATGCAATCAAGGCAATGGTAACGGCTGTGCTCCAGTTATAGACTATTTCATTAGGTGATGTGAAGAGTCACAAATCAACATAACAAAAACAAAGCAAATGGCCATGGATGTCAGAAAAGTATAAATACTCCAGATTCAACCATAATTCATAGATTCAGAGCCACTTTTCTTTATTTATGTATTCACCGTATTTTTTTAAAGATCTTTGCCTTAATTTTTGCCTGTTTTGGTGTCTTATATGTCTTTCTGGCATCTCATGTTTGTGTTTGATTTTACTTAGAAATTTTAATGGATCCTAGTCTCTCTTGCAAGACAAATATAAGAAGTCACCTTAACTTACCACGTGTTCATGTACAGACTTCCTTTTTTGTGTTTCTAAAAATTAGGTCACAAAATTCAAAGCTGAATTTTCAATGGAAGGATACAGTTTTGATGCAAAAACACCATGTTAGATCCAGAAGGGAGATGTGAATTATTAATAATTTATCCATAAACGTCAATGAATGGTGTATCGCTAATGTATATTGTAAGGATTATGAATCTGAGAATATTATTTAATATTAATATTTTAATATTTTATTAAATAATATTTCCGTCTGTTAAGGGTTGCCCTGTAACCCAGTAAGGCGATGGTATTAGGACAAAATAGAAAGGTGTGAGCAAAAGTCTGACATTATTGAACAGCATAAACTCTGTACACACATGGAATGAATTCACACAATTTCTTAAAATACAAGAATTTATTAACAAAAATAAGTCAACTCAAAGTCAAACATATTTCAATCAACAAACTCTTTACTATGCTAAAACAATCCAACTAAACTACCAAGTAGAATTAAAGAATAAGGAAGACTAATGGGCTATGTACAATATAAACAAGTTGATTAAAGATGGTTGAAACCATGACCAAAAGAGTGATGCAACATTACCATGCAATGTTATTTATGTCTGAGAACCAAGGATTATCTTGAAGAATCTGGAAATGAAGTTAAGTTAGTCTCGGAACCAACTTAGACAATAATCAGCATACCTTTAGACAACCATTCACAATGCAAGATCAGATAAAATATTATTTTAATAAAATAATGTTTTAAAGAATGATCTGCTGAATAAAACCAACCTTCTGGATGAATAATTTCTCAACGGTGTCTAATTAGCTGCCTTTATTTTTTAAAATAATATTTAAAGAAATATTATTAAGGGAGTATTTGGAAAAGAGCCAAATTTTTCTGGAGAAATGGAGCTTAATGGTGTTTACTTAGTTTTCAAATTTAGTAAAATGATGTTTAGGGACTATTATTCGCTAGCTTGAAAACCAACAACCTTTCTGTTAAATACTCTTTAGTAGCAAGCACGTGTTCTTACCGGTTAGCAGTTGAGCTAACAAAAGAAGCTGATAGCTTAGCACCAGAATCAAACACATACCTCTAAAATACCAGGGTTAATAAAAGGATTAAAATGCATAAGCGCGGACGGCGCGTTATGATCAATCTTCTGTGTTTAAAATCATCCTTTAAATAAAGTTTGTCTTAACTTTAAAAACACACAAACAAAGAACACAACCTGAACATGTGTGCTGCAGATATTCTGCTAGCACCCAGATAGCTGAGTTTAGCACAAACAAAACCAAACTTCATAAAATGAAAGACGTTTAGATCATTTCAATCTAAATCTTTCTATTGTGACACTTAGAGCACTTACCTTCATATCCATGGATCATAATAATTGCTTAAGCTTACTCAACCAGACAGTCACATGCTGCCAGCCAGTTAATAGCACTGCATGAGACAGACTTCACCTTGAGAAGCAAACAACACAAGAATGATTCAAAATCACTACATAAGGATCTACTGAAGCTTTAAAACTTAGGAAAGAGATACAAAATTCAAAACCAGCTCCTCCAAGTCCGAGGCCATGGTTCTTGACTAGAAAAGGGGGGCTTGTCCTCTCCAAGTTGAAGGGGGGTGCCTGCCTCAAGTGGAGGAGTTCAAGTATCTCGGGGTCTTGTTCACGAGTGAGGGGAGAATGGAGCGGCAGATTGATGGACAGATAGGTGCGGCTGCTGCAGTAATAGGGACGCTGTGCCGGTCCGTTGTGGTGAAGACAGAGCTGAGCCGAAAAGCGAAGCTCTCGATTTACCGGTCAGTCTACGTTCCTACCCTCACCTATGGGCTTGAACTTTGGGTCACGACCGAAAGAACAAGATCCTGGATACAAGCGGCTATAATGAGCTTCCTCCGTAGGGTGGCCGGGCACTCCCTTAGAGATAGGGTGAGGAGCTCGGCCATCCGGGAGGGGCTCGGAGTAGAGCCGCTGCTCCTCCACATCGAGAGGAGCCAGTTGAGGTGGCTCGGGCATCTATACCGGATGCCTCCTGGACGCAAGTAATGCATGGTAAAACACTGAGCTTTACTCTCCCTTACATTTGATTAATATGTGTTAATATTCTTTAGCGTTCTATAGTCATTGCAAAAAAAGGAAAACAGTATAATTTTTCGAATACTTGACATATTTTACTGATCCAAATTGTTAATGTTTTCATCATCCGAACAAGCAAGATGACATGGACACACACAGTACTATAAAGGCCACAGCAACATAATTCAAAGTATTTTCGTGCAAACACCAATCTGACGTGATTATGTGAACCATAAAATATGTAACTCCAGTTATCTCAGTCCCAGTCCTCTTATAAATGAAATCCAAATAAATAAATCACCGTTAACTAAATGTTTTGGCTCTTCTAATAGTGAGTGTGTGTGGATGTGAGTTTTTTAGTACTTGTGTGTGTGCGGGCTGTGGGTGGGAAGCAGGCTGTACCTCTTGATACATCTGATGTGAAACAAGCTGGCTTTCTGACAATAGCTGTCAGTGGAATAGCAGGGGGGGTACTTATCAATCAACCCTTCCCCCAGCTGCCAATCAAATGTCATGAACACAGCAACCGAGACTCTGTTATCTACACAGCTGTCACTTCTCTCTCACTCTAACATGGAGAAAGATGCAAACAACAGAGAGATGGAACAGGACCTGAACAAAAGGCTCCCTTGATGAAGGGATTTGTCCCGCTGCAGGGGTCATTTCCTCAATGTTTATATTTATGTTTATATATATCTATATGTATATAGATATATATAAATTGCGACTATGCTTGAATGTCTAGAATGCAGAGAAATTCTCTGTCATTGGTTTGTGTTATTATTAGAGGTTAGTCTTGTCCCTGAGCACAACCATTATTAAATTCTGCTGGTTTGCTGGCTTGCATCTGGTACATAAGTAAACGTGGGGTTCTGCCAACAGAAAATACTGTCAGGTTGAAGAAGTTTTCTGGTTTAATTTATCCACCTGCGCGACTGGGATAAATTTATGAGTGAATCTAGTTTGTTGAGACAAGAAAAATGCCTCCGTGCTGATTTGTCATGCCAAAGGTCCTGATGAAGCAGTGGTCTTAGGCTTTTTTTTAAAGTATGCTTTTACTGACCCGCATTGGCCGAACTTGACAGAGCTTGGTGTGGCCATCTATTACCCTCAGTCAAACTGTTTTACAAACAGAATAATGGAAAACTGCATAGTAAAAACATATCCAAGCGTGGCCGGAGTTTACGAAGCAAATGTGCTCAAAGCTGTATGTGCATACCTTTGTTTCTCTAGATGTTAAATAATGGACTGTTTGTTGAGCTTTGCAACAAAATATTTGACATCTATTCTATCCCACTGATATGAATGTTTTCATTTTGAGTGGAGTTAAACTGCTAAAGCCTGATTAAACAGACCGACTTCTGATCAGCTTGTTAGCTTCCACTACTCTGTGGATGTACTTACTTTCCCAACAAGCTCACTGTAATATGAAATCTTTCTGCTGCAGGTAAGGGAACTGTTACTTATAACAGGTTCACAGAACAAAAATACTGAACCAACACCTTAAAGAATGCAGAATGTATTCTAAAATAGCTTGCTGACTTCAATCATGCACATTTAAAGAATACATAACGAAAGGATGAGCATTTACAGTGATGTTGTTTTATTCTTTTCATTTATCAGCAAACACTGCTGCTTACAGTAATGCACACACTCACACACACACATAGTGCTCTACTGTCACCAGTAAAGCATGGCAACATGTGGTTTTCTAACAGTGGTAGAATGAATATGTAAAGAACACAGCTAAATAGAGAGTTGAAAGACCCCCTAGATGAGGGCTGGCCTTCAGTCACACACACACACCCAGCCACACACACACAGAGACACTGGTCCATTTAGGCAAAGACAACCAGCACTTAATCCAAGGTCTGTAAGGGAAATAGCTGTTAACAGATCAATCACAAGTAGGATGGGACCAACAGAGAGGCAATCCATCTCTGGATAAGGCCTTATGCTAATGAGAAGTGTCACTGCATTGGTGTTGAGAAACACACATACACTCGTCCTCCACACACACACACACACACACACGCACACACACACACACACACACACACACACCACACACACACACCTGCTAAGATGTTTTTGATGACAAAAAGCTAGGGTGTAAGCTTTAATTTAGTTATTCAGGACAATGATGTTGTCATACAGGTATTACAAGTTATTTGGTAAAGCAGTTTTTATTTAAGGACATTGGGGAATGACCTCAGTACAGGCAGGGACAGGGAGTTGGAATGGGAAAATAACTGAAAGTTTAAAGCCATGCAAAAACAGGTGAGAATAAAACAAAACTCAACAGAGGCTGTCTGGTAACAGGACGGTAACAGATTAATCTGACAGAGAGTAAAGAGTACATAGGGTAATAAGTATTAGGAATGGTAATTGCTGAGGGCCTAATTCATACCTTCAATTCAAGTCTACTGTCTGCTTATCCACAAAGACTGTGTAACATAAATTTTGTCTTCTTTATCCACCCGCTAGGGTCCACTCTGCCCAGGTTTAGTGACCATGTTGACCGTGTACGCCAGCAGGTACAACAATAACCTGCAGACTGCAGTGAAAACTGCATGCAGGAACGCTAGGATCAAGATGCTTGTGTACACAGACAGATATGTGAAGCCCTTTATGAGTGGCAGAGGAAGGCAGCCTTAAATAACCAACTGGTGCAGGTAAGCTTGAAATAATTCATACCACTAGGAGACTAACAGTGCCTTGTAAAAGTTTTTGTTACATTCAAAGCTGTAATTAAAATGTTTTTTAATTTTGTGATGGGTCTGAACAAAATTGTTTAAGTTAATGAAGTGAAATGCATACTAAAAAGAATTAAAAAAGAAAAAACTGATATTTCTGGCATGTACATATGTACTCTTTGTAATGAAGCCCCTGAAAAGTTCTGCTTCAACCAATTACCTTTGAAAGTCACATTATTTGTAAAATGTAGTTCACCTTTATGCAATCTAAGGGCCTGATCTACTAAGATCCCAGATATGGAGTGCTAAATTGCTTATGCAAAAAATAATTGCATGTGCACCAAGTGGGCGGGTTGCGAGTGATCCACTAAAAGTAATCCACTAAGAGTAATTGGCAGTGCTAACCCAGCTTCAGAAAGTCTATAGAAAGTGCAGCTTGGTCATGCTGACTGAGATGTGCACGCTCACTCCATACACACGCTTAAACATGGATGGTTTTCTTTTAATTCAGGCCGACAGAACCAAGGAGAGCGGTAAGAACAGAGGAGGAGTTCTGGCTGTGTTTGTGAATGATAGATAGATAGGTATTTAACTATTAATGAGATGTCCTGCAGAAAGGACAGCTGTTGGCATGAGTCCATATTATCTGCCATGGAAGTTTACTGATGTTATTGTGATAATGGTGTATATCCCCCCTCTGCTAATTCAGCAGCTGCCTGTGATGTCATCCACATTGTCAACAGCAGAGTGCAAACAGAGCATCCCCAGGCCATTTTCCTGATCTCCAGGGACTTTAACTATGGCTCCTTGTCCTTCACTCGCCCCACCTTCAATTAGAATGTAACTTGCTGCACCAGCAACAATAGAAAACTGGACTTTTCGAATGCCAATAACAAGGAGGCATACAGCTCATCACCTCTTCCTCCTCAGGAGGGCTCAGATCACAACCTGGTTAAACTTCAGCCTGTATTTAAACGCCTCGTACACAGAGAACCAGCTGTGATATGCATAGTGAAAGAGAAACGGTGTGGAAGAGCTCTGTGCTCCTCATGGGGAGGACATTGACAGCATCACAGACTGCAGCACGGACTACATTAAGGTCTGTGCGGACAACACTGTGCCCCTCATAAGGTACAGTGTTTCTCCAATACCAAGCTCTGGGTTAACCGTGAAATAAAGGTTCTCCTCAAGGACAAAAGGTGAGCTCTATGTTGGGAAAAATGAGGATCCGAGAGCTGTGCCGAGGAAAACTGAGAATAAAGATCAGGGATGAAAAAACATCTACAGAAAGAAGACGGAGGACCAACTACAGCAGAATAACATCAGTGGGGTTTGCAACAGCCTGAAAACAATTTCAGGCCACAAACCAAACTCTCAGGCTGTAGGAGAATTAGGGTGGATGAATGATCTGAATCAGTACTTTAATAGGTTTGATCAGATGAAGGCAGCCTGAAAAAAAACAACTGGTACAGTTAAGCTCAGAATTATTTATACCCCTCAGAGATTAGCAGCCTAATGAGCCTTTTCAGCCCTGTCAGGATCCACCTGCCTCCAGGAACTAACTTAGTGGTCACTGTCAGGTCATTCATGAATGCCCGGATTGGTGGATTTCAAACTTGGACTTAGGACCTCGGAATTCTGGTTCGGTAGATTTCACCAACATGTTCATAACTAGTGCAAACATGATGAATGAGACGGTGCAGCTTGTAATGATTCCCACCTCCAATCCATGCAGGAGGGTGGGAGGAGCATGAATGATATCAACAATTAAAAGCAAATCTTTATACTGCGTGACAGGAGCTGTTTCAGTGCTGTGACATGACTTAAAACCAGTCTGACTCTTCTCATAAATGCAATATAGCTCTACATGGTCCTGTAACTGAAGAAAAATCACCTTCTCTAAAATTTTAGAAAGGAAAGACAGCTCTGAAAATGGAAAAGTTTGAAAGAACATTAGGGTTAAAGTGGCTCTTTTAATGAAGAGGTTGTATAACAGCATGTTTGAAAGACGCTGGCACACAACCCTAAGAGAAAAGAGGTGTTAACAAAGACTACATATGGACCAACAGCACTAAAATCCAGCTTCAGCAGTATGGGGGGAAAACTGTCACCTGGAGGTATGAAGGCCTATTTCAGAAATCTGAAAGACAGTCATGCTCACAATGTTCTAAAAAAGTAGGAGATGCAGGCGAAATAGAAAGATCTGGGAAGCAAGGTAAGGGTAAAAACCTGACAGCACTCACTTTATACAAAAAACATTTTGAGCACCATTCACAAAGTGAAACAGGAGTATTTAGGCAAAAAGAGTCATAAGATTTAAAAGAGAGGCTTGCTGATATTCTCAGACACAAAATTTGAAATAAACTGAGTCTTAGCAGTTTTGACAGCAACCTGATACCCAATTAAACAGTTTTTCTTTTACATTTCCTAAGAAATGTAAAGCCTGTTCTTCTTCCATTTTTTCTATGCGCGCCAGCAGCTGCATCTAAGCGCACAAGTGTGCTCAATGAGCCACGGCTATGTAGCTGGTTTCAGCGTTTAGTCTTAAAAGGAGCAATGACGTCTATGATGTTCGTACTAATAGAGTTAAAACCTTCCAGGAGCTGATCAACATTTGCATGCTGGTGAAATTCCAGAGAGGGAAGCTCAGATTCTGTTAAAGCAGCTTAGAACTGCAACACTGTCTGTGAGCTGAACTGGTGATGGGAGTGCACAGAGGCACGCGAGCCAGGCACAGACATTAAAAGATTGAACTCAAATAAAACAGGCAGATGATCAGAAATGCCAGAATCAGTAATCTCCTGAACATCTCCATGAAAACCAAAAGTAAACACCAAGCCTGGGTGTGTCTCTTTTTTGTGTGTTGGACCACTCACTAACTGATTCAAATTAAATGAGCTGATCAAGTTCAAAAGTCTTTCGTTAGTGGCTTGGTCTCGCAACACACATGAATGTTAAAATTTCCAACAATCAAAATCCATTCATAATCTAAAATAATTGCTGACAATAAGTCTGCAAAGTCCTGAAGAAAGTCATAATTAAATTTAGGCGGTCGGTATATCACCACGCAGAGCAGCGGGATTCACATTTTATCTCCACAAACTGAACCTCAAAGCTAGAAAAACTGTCAGATGAAAGCTCTCAACATAAAAAAAAGCATTGGAACACAACAGCAACTCCACCTTTACCTGCAGTTTGAGGGGAGCTAAACAATCCACAATCAGGAGAAAGAAATGTGAGAACGGGTTAAACCCACCAGCTCGAAGCCATGTCTCAGTCCGGAACCTAAAATCCAACTCTCTTGAAGTAAAAAAAGTGTAGTCATTCAGTATAAAAAGTTTTGTTTTCTAGAGTACTAGTATTGATAAGAGCAGAGCAGACAACCACCTCATCTATGGCTGCAACCGAGGCCTGACTCAGTAGATGAAGATTGCTGTGCTCCATACCGCATTTCATTGAAACACTGAAAGTGTAGCAGAAAGTGAGGCATGGTAAAAGTCTCCAGAAATTGCCACAAATACACAAATGCATTCAGGTGTTGTGCCTGTAGCTAACATGTAGATAACATTGGTGAACACCCTCGGTAAATATTATGGATGAAAATGTACAACTAACAATATTAGTTAGTTGACACTGAAAAATTAGTCCATGCATTTTTTTCTTCAAGGCTGGACTATTGTAATTCTTTACTATCAGGATGTCCACAAAATGCAGTTAAAAGCCTTCAGCTGATTCAAAATGCTGCAGCAAGAGTTCTGATGAAAATTAAAAAGAGAGATCATATTTCCCCTACTTTAGCTTCCCTTCATTGGCTCCCTGTTAAATCCAGAATAGAATTTAAAATTCTCCTACTCACATATAAAGCCCTTAATGATTTAGCTCCATCATACATCAGAGATCTGATTGTTCCATACGTTCCTAACAGAACACTTCGTTCTCAGACTGCAGGTTTACTGGAGGTTCCTAGAGTCTCTAGAAGTAGAATGGGAGGCAGATCCTTTAGTTCCTCTCCTGTGGAACCAGCTCCCAGTTGTAGTCCGTGAGGCAGACACCCTGTCTACTTTTAAGGCTAGGCTTAAAACTTTCCTTTTTGATAAAGCTTATAGTTAGAGTGGCTTAGGTTATCCTGAGCTATCTCTATAGTTATGCTGCTATAGGCTTAGGCTGCTGGAGGACCTAATGACCACTTTCACCCTCTTCGCTACATTCTCACACTACTCTCCAATTTTGCATTATTTGCTGTTTGAAGAAACCATGGGACAACAGGGGCACTTCAAAAATTATTTGTTTGTCAAAAATTATTGACCCTACTAGAAAATGGCTGCCAGGAAGCTGACTATGTAACTGGAGGAGCTACAGAAATTTCTAATAAAGACTTGTTGTGTTCTACATGTGACAACAATATATTATATTCTCCAAATATTGGACTAAGAAGTGTTGTTGAAAGACAGGGGCCTTGGTTTCCAAAGAAACATCCAAGACTTGATAAAGGCTCCCAAAACCTTGTGGGAGAATGTTATTGTGTGATGAAAACAGACTTCAACCTCTGTACCACAGCTCCAGCAGGTAAGTTTGACCCAAGAAAAAAGACTTCTCATCAACGAAAGAGCACCATGTCCGCAGTAAAACATGGTAGTGGCAGCATCATGTACTGGGATTACTTTTCCTCGGCTGTAACTTGGGCTGGTGAAGTGGATAAATAGATCTAAATAGATGGTAATTTTGACCCTTGGACAACCTTCAGGGGTCTGCTAGAAAGTTAAAAATGAAGAGGGGTTTAATTGACATCAGAGTGATTTCAAACACACATCCAAATCTACAATATAATGACTTCATTTGAAGACAATGTATTTATTTTAGAATGGCCTAGGCGAAGTCAATAACTGAATTTGACAGAAAATCCTTGGCATCACCTGAACAGAGATGTGGACAAGAGATGTCCTCACAATCTGAGGGATTTGGAGAAAGCAAGTGGGCAAATATTGCCAAGCCAAGATGTGTCCTACCAAAGAAGACTGAATAATGTAATTGAATGCATAGGTAATTCACTAAAGTATTATTTTAAGGGTGTGCATATTTGTGCAATTGGGATTTTGCTGCTAGTTAATTAATTAATTAATTGATTAAGTTTTATTCTTACTGATTTGTCATTTAGTTGAGCTGTACAGAATAAATGACACATTACATACAAAAATGGTTTGTAGTATTTTATCGTGGTCTGATTTGTTTACGTCAAAAAACCATGTCATTGTAATAAGCTGCATGTGCACTTTAAAGATCTACTGTAGATTTACAGTAAATTCCATGTCAAACTTCTTTTCATCCACTGTTAGTATTGCTGTTGCAGAAACAATAAGTTGTTCCTATGAATTTATTTATTAAGGGAGTGTAACTATAAAGATTAGACTTCTACCTTGACAGCCGGTTTAGGAGCAATTTTCAAAATTAAGCTGGTTCTGCTGAACATGGCTGGTGTGGTGAAAGGTTTAGAAAAATTGAGCCAGTGGGATTAATTTCAGAAATGCACAGAAATTGTGTATACATTTGCTGTACTGTGGGAATGAGCAAAATGTAATGAATGACATAATTCAACCTCAAAGCACACAATGCTACATGGCCTCAGCACAGTGAAAGCAAAATGAGATTTGTCTGGTTTTGATTTACGGAGAAAGTTTGTGTCTTTGTTTTGTGTGAATGAGAGGGAGGATTGTTGGAGCATAGCATACATAGTTAAAATAGCTGATGTCAACTTGTTTGTGTGTTTGACAGTAAGTGACAGTAGGGGTAAATGTGTGTGGTGATGTGTTTTTGTTCTGGCACAGCCACTGTCTGCTGTCTGGCCCTGTCTGTGTCTGTAGATTTTCCTCCTCTTTTTCTTTTCAGCACTCCATCTTCCTCCTCCTTCTCTTCTCCTCCTCGTCCTATCATCTGTACTGTGTCACACGCTTGTTTGTCTCCTTTTGCTTTCTCTTCCTATTTTTCAGCTACAGTGTATTTAATTGTAACAGGGCACACATGTGGCCAATTTGGTCACAATACTTTATGTTCCTTATACAAGGGCGAGCCAGCAACTAGGAAGAAAAAGAACAGACGCTACACAAGGTTAAAACAGATGATAATTTATTTCAATAAAACATAAATATCAGGCTGCACGGTGGTGCAGTTGGTAGCACTGTTGCCTTGCAGCAAGAAAGTCCTGGGTTTGACTCCTGGCCGGGAGTCTTTCTGCATGGAGTTTGCATGTTCTCCCTGTGCATGCGTGGGTTCTCTCCAGGTACTCCAGCTTCCTCCCACAGTCCAAAAACATGACTGTTAGGTTAATTGGTCTCTCTTAATTGCCCTTAGGTGTGTGAATAAGTGTGTGCATGGTTGTTTGTGTGTTGCCCTGCGATGGACCGGCGACCTGTCCAGGGTGTACCCCGCCTCCTGCCCATAGACTGCTGGAGATAGGCACCAGCTTCCCTGCGACCCACTATGGAATAAGCGGTAGGAAATGACTGACTGACTGGTTTAACCCTATAACCCAAGCTAGGCCGTTTAAATAGGTTAAAATAACTCCATCTCAGGATGTGTAGAGGACGATCTGCAGGACTGTTCTCCTGGCATTTGCCGGTTTCACTCAACTTGGTGTTGCTGGGGAGAGTGAGAGTGCTTTTCTATCTCAGCTCATTTTACCTGGTGATCAATAAGTCTCTGCACCACACCTGTGTATCAGCAGCTGATTGCTGTGCTACAATCCACCTCTTGACTCTACAGCCAAATCAATTCAGTCAATAATTATCACACTGGAGTTTCAAATTTAACACTTCAGATTCTAAGATAGCATCTGTTTCAATACAAACTGAAAGAACAAACTGACATAAACTAGGCTAGGGACTTTACACAAAAATGTTCATTAATAAAACAAAAAAATAGCACATTCAATTAAACCTTTTAAATTAATCCTTGAGATGACATTGGTTGTGAATTTGTCTTGCAATCAGAATGTTGTAGGCTCAGTTCCTACAAATCCTACAGGTGTTCATTTGGGTAAATGAATTTGTTTGTGTATGTGAGTGCAACTAGGGTAAAATGCTTTAAGTGCTTAGGGTGACTTGTACAGTACTATTTTGTGGCTGTGGCTCAGGTGGTAGAAGTTCATCCTGTAACCAGTGGGTTGCCAGTTCAAACCCTCGCTTTATTTGTCTCAGTCATTGTGTCCTTGGGTAAGACACTTCACCGACTTGCCTGCTGATGGTGGTCAGAGGGCTCGGTGGTGCCTGTGTATGGCAGCCTCACTTCTGTCAGTCTGCTCCAGGGCAGCTATGGCTACAATGTAGCTCATCACTGTCAGTGTGTGAATGTGTGTATGAATGGGTGGATGACTGAATGTAGTGTGAAGCGCTTTGGGGTCTCTGGGGACTTTAAAAAGTTATACAAGTTCAGGCTATTTACCATTTTAATTCAGTCCATGTACAATTTGAGGACGCTGTGCACTGGTGGTAAAACAATTCTGTAATGGACTCCTAAATATGAGGCTGTCCTGGTGCTTGCTGGACATCCTGAAACCTTCTTCACTGCAAATGAACTTCTCAACTTGAATTAGATGATGATCCAGAAAACCATTATTTTTTCAGCAACAGTTTGCTGCATCTGAGGCCATTTTGCCATGGTACTGGCTATATGCCTTTCTTTAGATATAATCATTGCTAACACAAGGACTTTAACACAATAAGCACAAGCTCATCTGCATTTATTAAAACAATCATTCTTCAAATCAGATCAATATAAGGTATATGTAAGCTCACAAATATCTTTCAAGTGACCTGATCACGCTATCATTTATCTATTTTTAGTGTTGGTTGTTCAAAAAACTGTTGGATGTTTCCAGCATAAATCCCTAAACATTAGGCCACGTAGTCAAGAGGGAATAAAAGAGTAATGAAAGCAGACACATTGTTTAAATCTAATGTAAATCAACCTACTACCCATGAGCACAAGGTGTCATGCAGCAAAACTTAATCAGAGTGTAGACCAGGTATGGGCAAACCATGGATTTTTTATCTGGCCAGCCAAATATTGGTACAAAATTGTCCAAATCATAGCTGAGACTGCTGTTGGGCATTTCCTCACTGCAATCTCTCCTTCAGGTCATTCCTTCTTTTGTTTTCATGGAGCTGAAATAATACAGTGCACTACTGCGTAAACTTTGTTGTCTTCTTCTATAACAGTCACCTGGTGGCAAGGGTGAATCCTTAAGTTAGTCAGCCAGATGCCCGTGCAGATTTTCAGTGATTCAGGTCATGGCAATTACAGCCAGCCAGCCAAATTGCAAAGATGAGTGTACCAAAGAAAAGAAAAGTCGACAAGCTACCATCCAAGAGTGCAGCACCAAGGCAAGTTATTAGCTGGCATTCAAAGTAACAAAGACCAGCAAGCTTTTCGCTAAAGAGGAGCTGTTGAAAGACTGCATGACAAAGACGACACGTATCTTGTACCTCAAGAGCAAGAATTCGAAAAATTTTGTTTATGATGCAGGAGAGTGACTCGCCATGTTGTGCTAATTGATGAATACTTAGCTTTCAAGCTAAACAAAAAGCTGACTCATTTACATTATATTCAATAGAACTGGGCAGAAGTAACACCTTAGAGGGCACTGCTCAGCTTTTAATTTTTATCAGAGGGATTGGTGACAATTTTGAGACAACGGGAGTTTTTGGCCATGGAATCCCTAAAGGGGAAGACAAGGGGAGATGATTTATTTGACAAGGTGTCAGGAGTCATCTAGAGGCTCAAGCTACCTTGTAGTATACTTTCAATCAAATCAAGTTAAATGTATTTATAAAGCACATATAAAAACAACTGACACTGGCCTAAGTGCTGCACACCCAAAACAACTAAATACAACAAAAGTTCATAAGCCAATCCTCATGCTGTAGTGGCCAGTGAATACAATTGTGTTTTAAGAAAAGACTTTGAAACAAAAATAGTTGATCTAGAGGGCACATAAGGCCTTCAGGGGTCAGACAGGTATACAGGAGCCTGCCCATTCAGGCCCTATAAGATAATCAATAAAACTTTAAAATCAATTCTAAAACAAACAGGTAGCCAGTGAAGGGAAGCGAGCACTGGGAAGATATGTTCATGTTTTTTGTTTGTGTTAATACTTGAGCTGCAGCATTCGGATGTAAACTTTTAAAGTTTACATATTTTACAACTGGCTTTACTATTTGGTTGTAAAAATTTGTAAAATCAAAGTTTGCAAGTTTTACAACCATATAGTCACAGACTACAAAGCCAAGCTGACTCTATTTTCAGGACAAATGTCACATAAATCTTTCACTCATTTCCTTATGCTTGCAATGCTGAATGAGGCCCTCCAACATGTGGAAAAAAATAATGGAAATTACTGGACAATCTGCATAAACAATCCTGCCCTTGGTTCTCTGATTTTGAAAAAATTGAGACATCACTTCAGCTAGTGCCATGTCCCTTCTCACAAGATCCCAAAACAGCACTGCAAGAGGTTTAGTTGGAACTGATCGATTTTCACTATGACCCTGTCTTAAAAGAGGAGTTCAGCTTGTTTAAACTGGTTGAGTTTTATGCTTCATTAAATGAAGCCAAATTTCCAAACACACAGAAGGTGGCAAAAAGGGTGCTGGTGTTGTTTGGCTCAACAATGTTCTTCCCACTAAATGTGAATGTAAGTGACATTTAAATGCTTTTTGCATGCAGTGCATGTGAATTTCCCATTGTGTGATATAATAAAATCCACACAATGGGCAAATCTTGTGTGTGTGAACTGACATTTATTGGAGAGATTTTGTGTCAATAAAACACGTTCCATCCATCTAATGCTGGCCTGACCCATCTCTTGCTTTTTTAAAGTCAATGTGGCCCCTGATCCAAAACGTTTGCCCACCCTTGGTGTAGACAATAGGGTTCTTCTTTTAGGAATTACATTATGTGTTTTTTATATTTTAAGGTGTGTTACTAGGAATAACCAACCAACATTATGATATAAAATGCATAAACTTACATTTTTACTATTTGAACAAAGAGGAATCCACGATCACTAGAAAATCTATTTCAGCATCATAAAAATTTGGTCACAAAAATGAGTGACTTCTAAAATCCCTTAGGGTTTGGTAATGATCAATCCAAATACCAAATAACATAACCACATAGCGGTAAATAATATTTTTACACATCAATTAATTTTTCTATAAACCTGTTAAGAAAAATTCCTGCAGCATATTTTTTTAAATGTTTCTTTACACACCGTTTTACTGTCTTCCTACCCACTGTCCCAGCTTCCAGCAGTTATTTTTGTGGCCGGCGAGCCATCCCTGGTGCTGTAATCAGCATAACTGTGGTGGACTGCTCATTATGCTAGGGTTGCGCTGTGATTTAGACAAATTGTGATGAGATGTCTTTGCTTCTCTGAGTGGACAACACTAGTTGAGACACACTGAGCTGGATCAGGAAAAAAGAACGTGGTCTAGAGACAAAAGGGAAGGATATGGTTGAGCACGCAATGTCTGGGGAGTGACGGATGGATGGATGGACGGATGGATGGATGGATGGATGGATGGATGGATGGATGGATGGATGGATGGTATTACCTGTGACAGAAAAAACAAAAACTCATATCAGTGTAATAGAAAAGGCCATTTGAAGACAATGTCCACACTGGAAATAAAATGTAGATTCTGTAGATGAAATGTCTGATTTTGATTTTACAGATTTTGTTTATTGCAAAAAATAATTTCACCTATTGATAATGAGATTTGGTGAAGTTGTGAACACACAACTTCTCTGGAGAGGCATACTGACTCAGCCAGTCTTGTGTAACCCTCCCGCTTTCCTGGAGGGGTCGCAAGGACCCGGTGTGTGCTACCCGAGTTTTCCCCTGTCTCTTTCGTGGTTTTCCCACATGTCGTTTTGCAGGGAGCCCTACAGGGAGCCCACTGCCCTAGATTTTTGGTCCTGCGGGGGTCAGAGCAATCCGGCATGCAGTTCTTTCTGGCACGTCCCATGACATCTGCCTTGCTCTGTACTAGTGCTTTGCCAGGACTGCAGGAGGGTTAAATATTCCTGGAGGGGGCATGGTTCTGGAAAACTTTAGTCCTAAATTAAAGTTTAAAAAATTCAAACATAATTACTAAGCTTACAATTATTAAACTTGAGTTAATAAGCACTAAAATCTAAAACTAACCGAACCTTGCATCTCCCTTACTGTGAGCTCTGAAGCCTTGGCCAGGGGAGGTCTCTGGTGTTGCACATTTTCACATAGTTGAATGGGAAATCTTAAATCAACACAAATGTCTATGACAGGCCGTTGGATTCAAGTTTGACCTTGGTCAACCTCATAGCCTTACAGCTGTATCTTCCGGGCCAGATCCAGAATGTGGCCGCCACTGAAATCACAGGTTACATATGGTCACTGTGCATTGACCTCTACTTAAACCGAGCTGCACCAAGCTAACGTGAACACATCTCTGGATCCATTGGCCAAGCCAACAAAAGCTGTTTGTTCTCACAGCTGAGGTCTAGAATTACAGATTCATATTAGTTTGTGATCTAAGTATCAGGCTTTATATATTTCAGTATTTATAGGACGTCTTCTGAATGGAACATAAATGTGGTGTCATCCTACCTTGAAGTGGTACCTCTTCAACCTCAGGTTCAGTTACAGATACAGCTACATCAGCTGTACTTAGTGGTTTGGGTTTCCCAGTCAGCTCAAAACACAACACGCCTTTGAGGTTGCAGATTCCTCCAGTTTACAAAGTGAGTCGTCAGTTGAGAAAATTTATACCTCTTTTTATTTCTTGAAATCCCAGCATCATTTCAGAGTAATACAACCGTTTCCCACTGTTCTTTGCTACTGCTATTGTCTAGGCTGCACCTGCTGCTGTCTCAAAGCTGTAACAAAGAGAAATGAGAACGAGACTTCCTGTCCAAACAAATTGAGCATGGAGATGGAAGGGAACACTCTTAGATCTGCTTGGCACTATTAAACTTTGGTTTATTTGGATGGTGAATTTATTTGATTGGAAAACAATACTGAAGTCTGAAACCAAAGCACACAGCGTATTTCTGTATTCTGTTCGAGGGACTGCTCTGGAATCTCTGGAGACCATTGTGCAAAGGATTCTTGATAACATGAAGAACACTATGGAGAACCCTGAGGATCCACCTTATGGGACTGTAATACAACAACAGAGTGTCTTCAGACAGAGGCTTCTTCAAAACTGCTGTAATACTGACCTCTACAGGAGATCCTCCCTGCCCACAGCCATCTGCACCTCTAAGGTCTTTGAAGAAACTTGGATTATGATAGTTACTGGAACATGTAGCTTCCCTTTAGGATCACGTCTTAAATTGAACAGAAGTGCATACGATGACTTTCCGGAATAAAATAATACTTCAAAACAAGTCTTCTAGCCAAAAAAAGAGCTGGTAAAATGTTTCTATGTTAAACATTTACCTCCCAGTAACCTCACCTCTGTTAACACTATGAAGAGTAATAAACCTATTTACAATCATAGTGTCATTCAGCTCAGTACCTTAACATCCTGACTCAAGTTGCAGCTCAGCCAACCGTTAGTAGAATCTGGAGAAACTGCTTTTGTTGTTTTTGTGTATTCGTACCATAAAGAGCCTACCAAAGGCCAATAGACTTACTGTGGAACCCCAGGTCTCAACTGGGAAACTGTTGTTATTCATAGGGGCAGACTCTTGGTTCTTTCTTTTGAGTCTTGATGAGAGATCCACCATTACAGATAGTTGCGAACTGCTGCTGCTTGTTGCGATGAGGCCTTGTATACAATGAGTTGCTGAATGGCACAATGACTTCAAATAAGTTTCATGGTAAACTCCCTCTGCACCAAAGAAAGGCACAGACCCTGTTGTGTATTGAGCTGTGTATTGGTTGTTTGCTGTTTTCTAGTTTTTGGAAATAGTAAAAAAACAAGCTAAGAGCACGTCAGTGCTATGTTTTTTATTGAAAAGAGTGAATAGAAGAGATCACGGGTCATCCTTTGTACCCCATGGAGCAATAATGTGATCCCATCTGGAGAGGTTATACTGAGGCCTGGCTCATGGTGTCAGATTTAACAGACTCACAGACTACATTTTTGTAGTTGGGACAGCTGGCACTCTTCAGTGCGTGAGAAGGGACCTCTAGTGGCAGTTTCTGCAAAGTACGGATTCCGAGCTGTACAGTTCATCTGGAAAGTTACAGCCTTTACTCTAAAATGAATTCAATAACTTTTTTATGACAATATTCACATAATACCCCACAACAACAAAGTGAACAAAGTTTATTAAAAAAGAACTCACATATACATATGATATTCAAAATTAGGTTCATTTGCTTTCTGTTTCAACTCATTTATAAAATGTTTCTACTGAGGCCTGTTCCCTTAGGCCTTGCTAATTGCTAATGCATTTCACCAATAAGGCCTTTATAGTGGTCAAGTTGGCATGGCAGCCCACTTATACAGAAATACACATTAGAGATACATACTCCTGAAAAGACCAGGAGAAACAAACTTCCCTGGTCAGACAAAAACAACACTAATACCATCCCTTAAGTGACAGCATCATGCAATTGGTACATGACGTCTAGTCTGCATAGGAGGTAAAATAATAGTAACCAAATTTAGAAAGATTCTTCAAAAAGGAAGGCCCAGAGCATACTGGACCTTAGACTACAATGAAAATGTATCTTTCAACACAACGACAGGAAGCACATGGCCAATATAACAAATGAGTGGCTTCAAAAGCAGTCTGTGAATGTCCATGAAATGACCCAGTCAGGGCTTAATCCACCTGGAAAGACCTAAATGTGTCTTGAGAATGATGCTACCCATCTCACCTGACTTAGCCTGAGAGGATCTGCAGGGAGGAATGGAAAAAAAAATCCCCAGAACAGGTGTCACTAGATCAGAAGGCTATAATAGCATTAAGAAACACGCAAAAGCTTACCTTGAATTACATATTCATACACAGATGAGAACTGACATTACACTGTACTAATAATCTTCTATTATTCAGACTGTGCTTCAAATACAATGAGTAAAAGTAATAAGTTGTTGGCATCACTGTAGGGTGACGTCTGTGTACTGGTAAGTTATGAATCAGTGCAAAAGAGATGGAGGAAGAAAAGAGACTAAAGACAATGAAGGACTGTCCAGCTGACACACAGAACCAAGAAGTCGTGCCCAAAAAGGCCAAGCTTTTTGGATAAAATCTGTTTCCATTGTTTTTATTCACTGTGATATTATTTGTTCTATCATCACGATCGATTTTTGCATTGCTTACAATTCAGTTCTGAATTCAAAAGCGACATACTGCTGAACCTCCAAAACATGTGCCAAGATGAAAAGAGTCATTGTCTCCATGTAGAGCCAACCTTGGGGTCAGGTTGACCTAATGTGCAAAGATTCTCCATCCACTGAGCTGATGGAGCTGACAGGGAGCTGCCACACTCCCTGTCAGTGACTGGGAGTGTGGCTGGTTCCATCTGGCCTCTGCTTGGGGGGTGATGTGCCCTGGGTTCTCGGGTCTCTGGGTCCATGGCTGGATCTGCTCCAGTGTAGACGGCTGTCAATGGGCTCGTCACTGCAGCTCCCTGGGCCTTCGGCACTGTGGCTGCTGGGTGGTTACCCTAGGACTCTCCCCTGCTCTTCTCTGGGTGGGGGGATTGCGGTAATCCTCCTGGGGTTCCCATGCTCTGGATGTCTTTGGCTCAGATCTCCTCTGTGTTTGTCTCGGGTCCAGGGGGCAGGTCTGTGGCTCCTCACACTCACTAATGTATATTTTTATGGAGAAACCTTGTATACACAAGCGCGCTCACACTCAGACCCACAGGTGTTTAGATTCAGGTGTTAACAGATACACAAATGTTCTATACTGAGCCGAAGTTACCACTAATTACATCTTGCATTCATTAGTACCGTGCACTTTTTGGTAACAATGCTGTTGTTATATATGTTTCTGCAGGTGTAGAAGCAGTCTTCCAGTGTGTTATCTTGTTTTCTCTTCATAATTTTTTCTCTCCTCTGTTCTTTTCTCCTTCTCTCCCTTTTTCTTTTTTGCGCCACCTCTCTTTCTTGCTTCTTTTATTTCTTTCCTTATCTTTAATATATTTAATAACTAATAATAACCTAAACATTCTGTCTCAGTTCCCCCTCAGTTTCTCTCTAACGTAGATTTAATATTCGTATTTTATGTTTATGTTTCTTAATTGTTAAAATATACTAGTGTGATAACTAATAGGTTAAGTATTAATTGTTTTAGTAACCAGATCCAATATTACATTCACATTTTTAACCATATTTTCATTACACTGTATATTCATCTGATTTCGTTTTGATTTCCTCTGAATGTTTTTTTTTCAATTTGTCATTGTGAGATATAGTATTTGGGGCTTTATGGTTAAAATTGATTTAATCCATGTTGGAAAAAGGCTGTAACATAAACTGTGGAAAAATTGAAAGTGTAGAGCTGTGAATATTTTACAGATACCTGAATACGCCAAATGATCTTCTGTGTAGTAATCAGTGTCAAAGTGTTCCTCTGCATGTAGCAGTTTACATCTCTGCTTTGCAACTTCATGGCTCCTGTTAAATATGGAAATATTTTAAGAGAATTAACTGGAGAAAATGTAAAGGAAGTATGAATGCATATTTGCTGAGGATCATATTCCATTAACTACCTGACGTGTGGTTGTAGTTTCAAAAACATTTTGTGTTGAATTTTCAAATACAATTTAAGGTACATCTGTCTTCATTTACAGACACATCCAAACTTACATAGGGCGAAATGACCACCCATCATCGTGGTAACACACGTTTTTCAGTTAGTCTTTAGAAATGTAACATCTCTACATTACTGTGCCGAAGCTTCAAACAACCCAACATTTCTTTACACATTTCTGACTTCAAATAATCATACAATGTATGCATGTTACAGATCTACTATATATTACCAAAATAACAAAAAATTAGTTTAGAATTGATCACCAATCATTTGATATCACTTTTCCAACCCTTGCCACACTCCACACCAACCAGTTCATACATAATGAAGAGTGTAAAGATCCAGTCAACATGTGACTGCCTTTGATGATGTGGGAGAATACACATGTGAGCTGTGGAAACACATCTGATCCTTACTGGGTGGGATTGTCAGCATTCCAGCATTACCAGTCCTCTCTGAAAGGCCTGTTTAAAGAAATGTCAGAACCGTCCATGACCTGACAGAACTCCTTGTTTCTGTATCAGCTGTGGGACATGCCAACTGGCTCTGAGCTTTCATGTGGAGACAACCATAAATTATCTGGTTATACATTTACATCTCCAATTCCAGTCAGTTTGGGGAATTTTGTAAAACGTAAATAAAAACAGAAGAAAATGATTAGCAAATCCTGTTCTACCTAAATGAAATTTAATCCACGAGAAGTACATGGTAATTAATGTTCAAACTGATAAACTTTATTGTTTTTTTGGAAATATTCACTCATTTTGAATTTGATGCTTATAACACGTCCAGTCCGCCATCTTGGGTGTCTCCGTATCGCTTCACGCTTTTCACAACACTGCATTGGATAAGTATCTAGAGTTGTTACAGCCTCCTGATAAGGCCATGCACCTCAAGAAAATTGCGATGATCCAAAAGGTGGATCCAGTTGTACTGCCTGTTGGTTTGTTAAGCGCAAATCTGGACGATTGGCCGCAGAACTTTTTTTTCATAGCCACATCAAGCAAAAATCTATTGCAAGTTCAATATGGCCTTTTCTTGGATAATTACATAATAGGTATATTACTAGATAATACATTTACAGTATAACAGTAAAGGTAAATTGCAGCCTACATCTAGCTGGTCAAGGCGTGAGAGCGCAGCTTACAGAAGTAGGTCACAGCGATGAGTGCTGGGTGGCAATTCTGAGTGCTGCCACCCAGCTCAGAATCAACTGATCAGCTCACAGTCTTGGCAGACTACTTTCCGCAATATTATTACAATATTATACAACATTATTTATTACAAATATGAAAAATGTACACTGCACACTCGGGCGTGAGTGAGCTTCAAGCCGTACAAATCCGCTTTGGATATCTGATAGCCGATGTTGTGTACTCAGTGTTTTTGTTTTCTCACACTGATTTTCTTTAACGGTTGGCAGACGATAGAATGAACGTTGACATCTTGAACACTACGTGCAGCACAACCTACAACTAAACAAGTATTCCCCATAGGTAAATGAATGGTCCAGAGTTTTACTTCACTTATCATGCTGAAACAACAAAAACAGGCTGCAGCAGCCACCCAAGATGGCGATCGCAAAGTGCGGTCACGTCACTGCAACGTCATTTGAAAACCCATTGTTGAAGTTTTGTAGAATTCTTTCCCATTCCGGCTTGATGTACAACTTCAGTTTTCAGTTTTCTATTCAGTATCTCCATGCTCCGTCTGGCTCAGATCATAACAAACAACAAGATAAGTTACCATAACTACACAGATGACACACAGCTGTACATACATGTCTAGGATAAAAGAACTAATGTCCCAGCAGGATTTCGGAAAACTCATCCATGCGCTCATCTTTTGCGGACGTGATTACTGTAACATTGTCTTCACAGGTCTGCCTAAAAAGTAAATCAGACTGCTGGAGCTGATCCAGAACGTTGATACCTGCATCCTCACTAAAACTAAGGAATTAGAGCACATCACGCCAGTTCTGAAGTGCCTACACTGGCTCCCTGTATCTCAGACAATAGACTTTAAAATACTTTTGTTAGTTTATAAGTCAGTAAAGGGTTTAGCACGAAAAGATATTAAAGATTTGTTGTCATTTTATCAACTTTCCAGACCACTCAGATCCTCTGTCTCCAGTCTACTCGGCTTCCCCAGAATCAGAACCAAATGTTAGGAATAACCTTTATTAATATTATTCATAGCTGTTTTTCCCATTTATACCATAGTGATATAAAGCATAAGTTCTAATGTTTCCCTTTTGTTAGAATAGGATAAGAATGCTCATAGACACACATTACAAGGATAAATGGCCAAAGGGTTGTCATGAATGACCTGAGGCTGGGGTACTGGGTTTGATGGTGTAACTGGTTTGATTAGAAAGCCACAGCACACTTAGAAGGATGGACACTCGCTACTACACAACTTACCAGATAGACACCACAATGGTGACACATAGTCTAATCACTGAGGGAGAGCACAAACACAGAGAGTTTGTTTTACACTTAAATGCCACCTGGCAGTGCTCCTTCCAGACCAGATTTGATATGATTTGTTGTTGCTGTCTATCAATAGGAACCACCTGAGATCCACACCAATAACTTGTCCTTCCTCCCCCTTGAAAGGTGCACTCTGACTGAGAAGTGCAGGTCAGGTCTTTGAAATAATGAGAAACAGCAAAGAGTGTTTGAATCTGTCTTTATTCTCAGGACAGAGCGTGAGAATGAGGGCCAACATCTATATGGCCTATGCTAATAGTCAGCCCTGCTTCTTGCCATTATATATGCACAATCTTTAGACTAGAACAGCTTCGTAGGACATTTCACACATAGTTTATTTACTATGGCCTGAATCATGAGTCTGGGCCAGAAAAGCAAGAAATGAAAACGATCACAAAACTGGCTGAGTTCCCTGGAATAAATTTGTCTGGTCCCCGACTGCAGTTCATGGATAGTACAAATTTGGCCCTCCAGCAAATGATGCAGATGGGCGCTCGGTATAATATTTTAGAATTAGATTTTTAATGTAAAACGTATATCTTCCTTAATGGAAATGTTAGGTACAACGTCGAGCCCCCTACTCATTAAACTTTGCTAAATACAGCAATAGTTTATAAAGATAGTTCTCATTTTTGTTGCTAGGAGTAGATTAGAAACATTGTCTAGAGTAACAAAATAGAAAACATTTGACCAAAATAATTTAAAACTGTACACCTGTCTTTTATTAAGACAGACATCTGAGACCCAATTTGGGCGTCCAATTATTTGTTTTTTTTTCCAAGTTTGTTTTATTAAAATACTGCGGATTATAATGCATAATTTCATCTGCACACAAAACCCCATGCGAGCTGTTTATACAAACCTCTCTGCTTACAGTGAGTTCATGTTACCTGAAACAAGTTGATACATCCTCCTTTAGAATCCAACAGGGTCTCCAGTTGGATTCCAGAAAGTTCTCTAGTAGCTTTTAATTTACGATGAATTTCACAGATGATGCCACAAATCTAAAGATTAATTGTGGGTGTATGACCTCTATATATAATTTCTATAAAAATATAGTCCAAACTAACCTGAGCCGATTCACAACATCTCTAAGTGTTGATGCTTGCAGACTGCTGGATAGTGCATATGCTTGTCTCTGTGTGTCCGAGACTGAGATTTGATGAAGAGCATAAAACTCTCTGTGTGGCAGCACGGTGCTAAAACCTGAAGATCAGGTCGGTCCAGTTGTAAGTCATGCTCGTAAACACAGCTGGAAGCAGGCAGGTGTGACTTTCACCAGCTATGTGACAGAGCATTTACACACCATCATTAGTGGCTTAAAGAGACAAAGGACAGGAGAGGACACAGGCAGATATGCTGAGAGCCAAATGATCCAAAATAAGCAAGTCTGTTTGTGATTGCTTGTGGTATCATGAAATAAAACGGAACACAGCTAAACTTAAACAATTTGCATTTCCTGAGAAAATTTAAATGTTCTAAGCTTAAGTTAGAGCAAACTGACCAACTGAACCTCATCTCTTAAATGTCTTGTAGATGTAGAGCTTCAGAATCATCAGACCAGCATGGGAAACAGCAGAAAAAACTGAAAGGTTTAATCCATTGGCACAGGTGAAACACTAGTATATGACGACATTAAGGAGGTGATGCCTAGGTGTAATGTAGTGTAACTGTTGCACTGGGAAGTAAAAACAGGTATGGGGATTTTTGCTGTAGTCTGAACTGAACTTCGACAAACAGTTGATTTAATTTCAGCATTTAATCTTCTTGAATGCTGCTTCAAAACTCTGGTTCTGGTGGTTGTGTTCTGTGCATATAAAGACTATGGAAGTAGTAGGATTGCAAGAGAAGAATATTTTCTTTCAAATAAAACATCCAGGACTGTCTAAAATCCTCCAAAGCCTTATGGGGGATTATGTTAAGGTGTGATAAGCCACTGTTCCAAAAGGTAAACTTTGGAACCAATATAAGGCTGCATGTGACCAAAGAAAAACCCGATACCCACAGTGTAATGTGGTGATTGCAGCATAATGATCCAGGGTTACTTTTCAAATACAATTCAGTTTGACTCAAAACCTTCAGTGTCTCCTAGAAAGCTGGAGATGAAGAAGGGTTTCTTTCATGTTTCTTTATTGCAGTGAGTCCAAGCATACATTCAACTGAACTAAAGAAAGTCTTCATGAGAGCAAAATGACAGATTTGGTTCTACTGAGTTTGGGTTCAGAAGTAAAAATGGTGGTAAAATGTTTATTACTCTCCTTTGACATGAAATATCTAGTTATTTGTGTCTGCTTTTTTGACTCATATTCTAGTCAGAACTTTGTTCTTGTACGGTGTGGGAAAACCAATTTTGTCCTGATTTGATTTGTGAAGGATCCAAATGCAGAGACTGTCCTTTTCTCTGTCTTCACATATATTGTAATAAGGTCGCATTCATATACAATCGTATTCAATACATTAAAATCTGCATTCTGATAAGGCTCACTTGTCAGACGGAAAATAACAACCTTTAAGTAGGTGTTAAACATACTTTTAATTAAGCCCACATTTCTGTATTACATATAAATAAATATTTTTTTTGGTCTGATGTAATTTCTAATCTTAAATGTTGTGTTTTCATTAACTGTAAGCAGAAAAGCATCACATTTAACATAAACAAAGGCTTGAAATTATCTGTGCGGAATTTAATCTGTATATTACGTTTCACTTAGTAATGAAGTTACTGAAACAATTATTTAAAATAACAGTAATAGGTAAAAGAACCATTAATTTAGGCTAAGTGAAAGTTGCCTTTTTTTTTTACACTTAGCCATTATGCTTTGTATGATTTTAATTGGCGTCTTTCAAAAGTGCAGCTTCTTGTAAGTGAGGACATGGTGTGATATTACTACCTTACTGAGTTACACTGGTCTCAGAGTCAATTAGACTTTAATTCAAGATGAGCTAGACCCATACTCCTACAGTATACGATCACTACACAGAGCATTTCTGGTTATTTCTGCCTAATTTGTTCCAAACTGTCATCTTGCAAACAATAACTAACAATGTAAGTTTCCCAAACTGATCATTTCAGTTCCAGCTACAAACTGTCAAAGATTTTATTTGCAGAGTTTTTGATATTGCTTGTTTTCAGTTTTCAAGGAAGAAATGTTTGATTTTTTTATGTGGTGTGTAGCTGTAGTTTGTCAAGAGACTCAGTTTATTCTGTGAATCATTTTGTCATCTTTAGTATAAATTCCAGATTGGGTGGCGTCTCTTTGGAGGTGAACGGCTCTCCCTTTATTTTGGTAAATGTAGTTACCTCAACACTTAAAGGAAACACATGGTATCTTAGGTCTGATAACAATCAAATGTAATAATACATGTTCTACCTGAGATACTTGTTTTTGTGAGCTATCTGGAAAGACAGATGGAGACTCTTGCAATGCAACAATAAACACAACTACTACAGTACCAGTATATTATTTAATTCTGATTGTTGCATTTCAACAATTCATGAAGATCTATGCACATACTCCAATGCATTTAGAGATAAATTTTACATTTTGCAATCAAAAGCCTCTGCACCTCTGCACAACACAGCAAATAAATCACAACCTAAATAAACTAAAAGTCTGACGAGCAAACTAAAAGTCACTTATGTTAATAAAAATTGTACCTTCTCTCTTTTTATTTTGGTCATGTCACTGTTAATGAGTACTTTATCTTTACAACTAATACAAAATGTTTTGACATACTTATTATTTCTTATTATTGCTTACATTATTTCACAATGTTTAAAGAAAGACGTTTTCAAAGCTGTCGACAGACCGCACACACACACACGATCAGCTAGCATACAGGAAATAAACACTGGTACAATGTGAAAGTTACTGAGCTTTGCTCATATAACGGAACAGAGAAACTGTTAAGGAACTCCATGCAAAGCAATGTGTTGAACCTGAGTGCTGAAGAGAAGAAGCAGGCTTCACCCAGCTAAAAGCCACTGAGGTCTGGTTTGGTGAGCAGATTGTAGTCTTCAATGGTCTTCTAGTCACAGATCCTAAACCTTAGTTAAGGCACAGAGGAGGAGCTATCAAACTCCAGCGACGCATGTTCCAAACCACCATACCCATTCATCTTCCTTAGCTTTAGCTGGTCGACGTGGAACAAACCCTGGGACTCTAGGGTTGCCTCCTTCTTGGAGAACAACCTGCTGATCTCCATGAAGGTCTTGTTTTTAGTCTCTGGGATTACAATATAAACATAGACAGCGACAGAAAAACAAACTGTGGAGAACACCAAGTAGCAGTATGACCCAGCAGACATCTGATGGTCGGATGTGGCAGATGGATGGAGGACGATTGGAGAGAGGAGAGAGAGCAGAAACATGACTTTTAAGAACATGACTTTTAAGAGTTTCAGAACTACAAAAAAATCAGTCTTTCAAAAAGCATACATTATGTTGTGCACTGCCTTAGAATATCCATTTATTGTCATTGTCACAAATACAATGAAATTTTAAAAAAGCTATCTGGTTGGGGCATAGAAAAATAAATAAATTAAAATAAATAGAAAAATAGTTCTATAAAATAGCCAGTCAGTCATTTTCTACCACTTTTTCCATAAAGGGTCACAGGGAAGGTGGTGCCTATCTCGAGCAGTCAATGGAGACAGGTCACCAGTCCATCGCAGGGCAACACAGACATACACAGGACAAACAACCATGCACACCTAAGGGCAATAAAGAAAGACCAATTAACCTGTCATGTTTTTGGACTGTGGGAGGAAGCCAGAGTACCCGGTGAGAACCCATGCATACACGGGGAGAACATGCAAAGTCCATGCAGAAAGACCCCCGGCAGGGAGTCGAACCAAGGACTTTCTTGCTGCAAGGCAACAATGCTACCAACTGCGCCACTTTGCTGTTTAAAAACAGTTTAGCTATTGGTGTTGGATAGAAACAGTTTTTAAATCTGCTTGTCCTTGCTTTAATTGATATGTTGTGTCTGTCCGATGGTAAGTTGAATCCCGCTTAGTGGATCTATTAGCCCAGTAGGCAAAATCATGGGAGTAGAAATGTTTGGGGAGGAGTGATGTGATGTGAGTCCTTAGCAGATGTTCAAACGTTCATGTCCACTGATGTCAGTGCAACTGGCCGTTACTCACTAAGGCTGGAAATTTGGGTCTTTTTGGGCAGGGGGACAATGATGGAGGATTTCAAACATGGTGGGACAATAGACTGGGACAGAGAAAGGTAAAAAAATCCAGGTGAGGGCTCCTGCCAGTTGGTCAGTTCAGTCCCTCATCACCTATCCTGGGGTACTGTCGGGTTGAGCGGCCTTCCCCAGCTTGACAGCCTGCAGCATGCACCTCACAGAGAGGGCAAAGCTGCTGTATTCTGTAGGGTATAGTGATGCTGTCTGTGGTGCACAACCTCAAATCCCAGAGAAGAAGAGGTTCAGTTCAGCTGCCAGCGAGGCATCATTTACAGCAACACTGAGGTTGGTCATGTGGTTGGTGAGCTGCTGGATCCCACACCAGCCTGCTGTTGTAGCTGTCCAGGTGGTCCTTGATCCTCCTCCTATAGTCCCTTTTGACGTTTATGATTCCTCTCTTCAGCTTTGCATGGGCCGTGCTGTGTGTTCTTTCTCTCCTTAAGCAGTTACTAGACCTCCCTGTTCATCCAGGTCTTCTTGTTGCAGTAGACCCAGCGTTTTTTCACATTGACAGTGTCTGTGCCGGTCTTCACATACCATATAAGCCCAAATCCAGTTAAGCTGGGACGTTGTGTAAAAAGTGAATAAAGACAGAATACAAAAATGTGTATTCTGTCTTTATTGTCTTTGTTGTGTATTCAACTGCATATAGGTAGAGCAGGATTTGTCATAACTTTATTGGAATTGGAGTTGTAGAACACTCCGCCTCTGAACACCTCCAGGTGCATATATTTTGAAACATTTCACTGATTCGGTCTTTTGGTTGATTATACTTCTTGCCTTGTGTTTTTTATCTTTAAATATATCACTTTTAAATAGCTCCTAGTACTCTAGTACAACAGTGTTTATTTGTTTGTCAAGTTTAAAATTTGAGTCAAAGAGCACACCTCACTTTCTAAGAGTAGAGGTATAGCTGAAAGATGAATCAATGCCAGCTGCTGTACTGTTCCCAAACACAATAGATTCATTTTTGTCCTCATTTAAATGTAAAAAATTAAGCCAGCCACTTCTTAATATCTGAGATACAGACAAATGAAAGTAGTAGTTGCTTCATCCTTATGGCTTATATATTTGTATGTCATCAGCATATGTAACAGGTGTAACTAAGTGTGAGTTCTTGGTTTTAATTGGTTGTTTTTTTTTTGCTCGTATGATTCCACAAAATTATTTATTACTATTACCTGACTATGAAACCTTTTATTTGTTGTCTGCGTGTTCACACTTTTGGTGTCCCTCTGTATATAAAGATCGTTTTTTCCCTTCCTCTGTCCTCTTGTTTCTGTTCTTCTGTGGGAGAGGTATTGATTTAATTTTTGACTTTAGTTAATTTATAGCCAATTATGATATAGTTGTATGCTGGAAAATCTGGGGGAAGTGTAGTACGGGGCCAGGGATGGTGCCTCGTGGGACGCCACAAGAAAGAGGGGTAGTGAAGAAGAAAGGCAACCTCTCTGTTAAGTATGTGTTTAAGTGTTGTGCCCTGAATTTCAACATTGTGACCTAAACGTGACAGTAGGACTGAGTGATCCACCATGTCAAAAAATGCCATGAGGTCAAGCAAGATCAAGACAGTTGGGCATTCTGCATCGACAGACCCCACAATATCATTGTGGACTTTTAAGGATACAGTCTCAGTGCTTTGACGAAATCTAAAACTAGATGGAAACTTTAAAAAATAAAATTTGTTCCTTTAAAGGACTGCAGCTGATTAAAACACACTTTTCTAAGATTTTAGAAAGAAATGGCAGGTGAGATAAAAGTCTAAAAAGTATAGAGTCCAGAAGTCCAAACTCTGCTTTTTAAGTAGAGATCTGACTACCACAGATTTAAGAGCATCAGGGACAACTCCTAAAGAAAGAATATTAATAAAAAACAGAATATTAATAAAAAACAGAAGAGTTGGTCCTACTGAATTGAAAACAGATTTAAAGTGTAACTAATCCTATGTAAAAGCTTGTCCCCAGACAAATTTTGAAAAATGCCACCAAAGTGGGCAGTGCCAAGAGACACTGAGGGGTACAGCCAAATGTGGGGATGAGCGGAGGGGGTGGAGCAGGGATGTGGTCAGGACAAGGAAAAGCGACAGCTAGCTTGATTTGAAATAATGAAACATGGAGAGTAAATAAAGCGACGCTGGTAGTTTCGCCACGGATTGGTCTTTTGAGGTGGAGGATTTTTCACCCCCCTCTTCACTGAAGGTTGAGGAAGAATTAAACAAGAACATGAAAATGTAAAAAAAATGCGTTGTTGTAGCATTTCCCTCGGTATAAGTAATACATTTTAAAAATTAGTGGCAAAAAGTTAAATGCCATTAACACGGTAGGAGCTGAATTACGATCCATGTCCAGATTAAAACTCATTTAGAATTTAGGCTCAGTGTCAAATCCAAACGGCGCTATCTAGCTTCTGCATTGAGCTCAATTAAAGTTGGCGTGAATATTCCTCCCATATTTCTATTAGGAAGACTATCACCACCCAAACGATGTGAAATACTAAAGATTTAAAACCATTCATGATGAAAAAGCTGACAGACAAAAAACAAAAACAAAACAAAAAGCAAAAACCTCACATTAGACGCCAGCCATCGAGCACCGAGCCTCCTTGAAGTTTGTTACCAACACTACTATTCTAACTAGAATAATTTGAAATTATAGTATCAAGGAATAGTTGAGAAGACCAACGTGCCATTCTGCTTGTGGGACACATTTGCACATCACAAATAGGTTGCACATATATTGAATGGAAATGCTTTCTATTCACAAAAGAAAATAAATGTACAGATGGTGTCCTTAAAGCAGTTGTATGATTACATTTAGAAACTGGCAAATAGCAATGCATTGTTTACCATTTTAGCAACAGTTTTTGGGAATTTAATATATAGCCTATCTTAGTAATATGGATGAGGCTGTCCCATATAGCTGGCATGGCCCGGCTCAGGGATGACTGTTAAATACCCGACCTGTCAGTCAGCTCCATCAGAAGAGCTTCGGTTGAAAGGACCGCAGCGTAGGGTGAACTGGAACTGGCACCAGCGACCCACGATTCCTCCTGGTTTCCCTCTGTAACGCTGAGGCCAGCTCCATGCAGAGCTCCAAAATAATTGCTCTGGGCAATCTGAACCGGCTGATAAAACATGCATCATCATGTACCAGCAGGTCAGTAGGATCTCTGAACAAAATGCTCCCTCTGACTTCTTCCATTGATGGTGTTCTCCAGCTGAGCCAAAGCTGCCGTAATTAAGCACAACTTTACGCAGCTATTTATGGACATGTGTGTTTGTCTCCAGCTTGTCCACCTTAGGAATCATCAAACCTGACTTGTTAGGAATTAATTTACAAAAACGGAGGAACTATTGTAGTTTACATCCGACTGAGGTTATTTCAATCATTTTCTGAGTTGTGTTACGTTATTGTAAATCTGATTCAGTTCCATCGCTCGGGTTTAAACCACAAAAGCTCAACATCATGAAGAAACATCAGGTTTGATGCTCCATGAATTAAACAAAACTGAATGGAATCATATTTCAGTTTCTTCATGTGAGTTTTAGTTCTGTGTAGATTGTTGCTGTCGATTGAAAGAGTTTGCGTGGTTTCGGCACATTTTCACGCAACGTACATTTTTGTACATGCCGAATTGTACGTAAAACATTGCACCGCAACATGTTTGTGCGTAAGTTCGCTTCATACATGAGGCCCCAGGTGTTTCTCTCCTTCTACATATTGAAATAACTTGATATGGTCATTTAAGTTGGAATTCTAAAAGACTGAAATGGCTTATTAAAGAAATGTGTCAAAGGTTTTACTACACATTAGTAGTTTTTTTTACTATCCACATGTCGTTAATACATGAAATCATTACTTAAAAGCTGTTTAAGTCCACATCCCCACCCCTATCTACATGTCAGATCATGCTGAGTCTGTAGAGTTAGTTTTTACACAATGACATTTTATATTTTTATTTTAACTTTAAATAATACAGAAGTTGAGGTTTGTTTGTTCGAATATGATCTCTTTCATTATCTTTATTATCTCCAGGCTACTATGTACTAACATATTTCATGAATTTACAAAGTAATGATAAATTCATAACCATTTTTTAAGCTATTTAGTATTTTCGAGATTTCCTGGTTATTCCCTTTATTTTCTATACCCGCTTGTCCTTTCAGTGTTGTAGGGGGGACTGCTGCCTATCTCCAGCAGTCATTGGGTGAGAGGAGGGGTACACCCTGGACAGGTTACCTGTCCATCACAGATCAACATGAAAAAAACACAGGACAAATAATGGATCAGTCTAACATGCATGTTTTTGGACTGTGGGAGGAAGCCGTAGTACCTATGAGAGCCCACACATGCATGACGAGAACATTCTAACTCTGTGCAGCGGTGATAACCACTGTGCAACCATGCAATCGCCGTTTGTGACAGTAGTTCTTTTTATTTAATAATTAATAAATGGTTTTAATCATTTTTTAATCATTTATTTATTATTTTTTATCATGTTTACGCTTTGACTTTTCCCTTTGTTATCCATGGCTTTTCCAGTTCAGAATATTATAAAGCTTCATTGGTGATGAAGGTACGATATATGTTTGGATCTTCTTTTGCAAAAACCTTCTGGTGATGTTCATTTATTAAGTGTGGCATAAGTTTATGAGTAGAAATCTTGTGTTCATGTTTATATCCAATTTCTTTTGGAAAACAAAACAAAAAAAAGGGTTAATGAGCATTTTTATCATTTAGTTGGAGACTAGCTATAAAGTTCCTCTCAGTTAGATTTCTGTATTTATTATTAAGTGGCAGTTCAGAAGTTATTCTGTTTGGTTTTAAATTTGCAGGAAAGAAGATGTTGATTTACACAGTATTAACTTAATCTGTATTGCTTTTGTGCTTGTTTAGATTAAGCAATATTAACATCACCACATACCATTTGGACCTTTCTGCCCTTCAATATACATAAAGCCGGCAGTTTTTTGCTAAATGTTTCAATACAGTTTCCTAGGATTCTGCAAACAAAAATTATGGAAATGTTTTACATTTTTCTTAAAATCAAATTTCTGAAGTCAAATATATTGACATATTTTCTGCAGCTTCTGACATGCGATAATACATGGGCAGCATCAACGAATGACCTTCCAGAAGGACAGCAACCCTAAACATACAGTCAGAGGTACAATGGAATGGTTTAGATCAAAACATATGCAGGGTTGCATGGTGTAGGGTGCTCACCTGTAGAAAGGGGAAGACAAAGCCCACTGTGAAATTAGACAGCCAATTTAATGAGCCTCCTATGATGTAGGCAGCAGGACGATGGGATTGTTTAAACAGTTCTGCTGTGATGAGGAAGGGAACCCCAGCTGCAAAAAAGAAAAATTGTTTAAGAGTGATCCAGAAAAGAATATTTACCTTCTAGGAGTCAGTTTCAGAACAACAAGTCATCTACCATGGACTTATGTGTCTCTTGAATGGGTTACATACAAAAAACTAAACAGGCCACTAATTTAATAGAACCTAATAGTGTTCAGAGAATCTGGGCACAACAGAAGCACAGTGAAAGTTTATGGTTTGCCATTTCTACTGAGATAAAACAGTGTTTCTTTAGGCTTGATGAGAAAAAATCCTGCGCAGGCTACTGAAAGTTTGGCAGTGTTGCTGCATGTGGAATAAAATCTGTTGCATATTCTGTCTTGATGGAGTGATCTGTTCTTCCAGAAGGGAGGTCATTTAAAATCCCATAGAGGGACTTAGATGGTCTGTTATCATACAGAACTCATTTTGTGTCTGCTTGAACATGAAAAATCAGATTCCATAAACTCGTTTAGCCATTTTTGCCACATGTCACGGTCTTCCAGTCAGTTACTGGAAATACAGTCAAAAGTGGAAAATTCACAGAGACAGACACTGGAATGGCACAGTGTACAACAATGAAACCATAATGTGAACTACCAAAGGTCAGAAAAATGAGTAGGAGTTGACATTTTTCTGTAGGACACAGTGTAGGACATTATGATCTCCCATGGAAGAGCTCTGGGTGGTCTAAAGGAAGGCACAAAGGTGGTGGTCATTCCTGAAATAAAGCTTTGGGCTGAAGATTAGAAAGAATGTAGATGAGTGGTGCTCATGACTGGTTTAACACTGAAGCCTCAGTGCTCAACGAATGGAATATCTTGCCAGTCATCTTCTTAAACAAATCTCCACTTACAGGTAAAACCAGAAGCCAAGAAGAAATGTACATGTATTGGTTCAGAGCTTATTTGACTAAATGACTTATTAAATGATTTATTAATTTAAAAAAAGGACTTTTTATTAAAGCCTCCACAAGTTACGGAATATTTCCTTTACATGAAAACTTAAAAGTAAAAATGTAACGCTCCTATTCTGGTGAATGATTAATCAATTCAGACATGCTTGAACATCCCTGTTTAAAGGTTTGGTTTGACACTTCAACTTATAATGTCACTCATGCTTTTGCCCACTGGGAGGCGGTATAGCACTTTTAAAAACTACTTCCTCAAACCCCACAGAAAGTACACAGTGAAAGACGTGTAGTTCCTAAAGTCTGGTTAACCTAGTTATTGCTCATAGGTTTCCCTCAGTTGGGTGCTGCTACATAACAACAGTACAGGATGTTTCTTTTTCAAATGTTAAATATGGAACATGTACTGTCCAACTGTGGAGGGCTGTGGGATATTAGGAAAATGAGATGTCCACTCACTCAGATTGTTGATGGTTCAATCCCAGATTTTCTACCCGACATCACAAAGTGTCTGTATGCAAGACACTGAAGCTCACTCTGAGCTGAATGTGTTCTATTAGTATGTATGAATGAAGTATGAACTTACCTGGACCAATGCAGAAGCCAGCAATGATGCCGACCACACAGCAGACACTGACATAGCGCATGAACAGCAACTTAACCTGTGAGGAGAACATAAAACATGTCACAAATATATCTGCGATCAGTGTATAATACTTCAGTCCAGGTGTGAGCTGTTTTTATGTCTCAGTCTCCATGCTTGTCTTAACATAATGAGGCTCCTGATGCCAAACAATAACTGAACATACTCTTGAATGTGTTTTCACAAATAGAATAAAGGTTTCATAAAAGTCAAACTGTTTTAGAGAATCCATGTTCAGTGCTGAATGACACACTTCAGTCTAAGCATACTACATTATAAACCAAAGATAACCATTTTCTCATGGTGTTTATACACTGTAACAACTCATGTACATAATCAACAGAAAACCCATTGGCCCCGTAACTCTCAAATATGTTTTTCTTTTTTATGCCGAGTTCTTCTGCTGCCCCCTGATGGAATGGCACCCTGGGCAGTGAGTCCTATTGTTGATATAAAAATGATGGTTGTTCACACTGTCCAGTTAAACTCTCAGTCTCACTTTCATCTCCCAAATGGATTCTGTGCACTTCTTTTTACTGAATGAGTGGTGACGCCATCTCACCATTCATTGACTTCACATGCAATAGTCACAGCCATTAGAGATCATACAACACTGATGTATAGTGATGATTATTTGTCACTTATTGATGTAAAAAAGTATTTATCTGCTCAAAGATTTATTGTGTCTTTGCTTTTTGTCCCATTTAAATGTTTCAGATCAAACAAATGTTTATGTCACCCAAAGATAATCTGAGTAAAGACAAGAAACAGTTCTTAAATGATGATTTCATGTATTAAAGGAAAAAAGGCTATCTGAACCAAGCTGACGCAAGGCGTTTTCCTCCTTGTTCCAGGGTTCTAACCAGGTTTTAATGTTCATGTGTGTTCTGACCACTCTCCAGCTGTTTTAGGATTTCTTTTACATCCAGGATCTAAACATCACTGGTTCTGGAGAAAAATGACTTCCAACTGACTTCCAATCAGCCCAAACTCCTTACATCACATGAGAGCAAGTCGGAGTAATCTCTGTTGATGAGAGAGGATTTTCCCAACAGCTCCCATGCTGCTTTCAGGCACAACTGTGACACGAAATATCAAGACAACGCCAACTTAATTTACCATGTTTTATTCACAAATATGGGCACAGTCTCACTTAAAAATGACTAAACATCAATATTGACTGTGATTCTGTTGTTGTATAATCTATCTATTAAGGCATTGGCTATGCCTGCCTATACTACTGTATTTATTGAAAAAAATTGAACCAAATCTCCAATCAGTTGTATCATTTCTGTTTTTTTAAGTTTCATAATAACATTAAATCAAATTAATTTTAGAAATTGACAAAGATTCTTTGATCACCGCTGACCAAAGTAAAAAAAAAAAAAATTTAATTATTATTCTTAATTGAAGCATAACAAAAATGTACCGAACCCTGACTTTAAAACTCAAACACGTATTAAACTATGATTTTTGGGTACAATTATATTCCCTACCGTCAGTAGATTTTTTTCACCTGTTTATGACAAATATTTGTATTACAAAGTTAAAGTTGCATTGCTAAGACAGAATGACACATAGAAAGTAGTGAGAGATTTTCAGAATAGAAATGGGATCTTTGGTCAGGTGGTCTCCTTGAGCTTTTCACGATACCATATTAGAATCTGTACCAAAAAAGGTACCTGTGAACGCTCAAATGTAATTTCTATTTAATGCCACTATGGTCTCTATTTAAATTATCTGAGGAGGGTGTGTTGTATGACAGAACATTATACTTAACTTAATCCATAACCTCTCCAATCTCTTATTGTAACACATGAAATTTTAGGGGTTTCTGTTTGTTTGAAGCATATAGCAAGTCAGTGTGAAGAGTTTAAAGCTGCAGTGCCCCACCATTCTGGGAGGATAAAAACACTACTGCTGACAAAGTAAAGTAAAGATCAATGTGCTTTAACAACTTATTTCGTTGACTGTTGTTGTCTATTACCTCTGCATCACAGTTAACCTGTCTGTATTTACCTCACCAATAATTACTGTCAAAATTTGTGCTCAGATTTACATTTGTCTTCATGATGTCCATTAAAACACAACCACAAAAGCAGAATGGTCACAGCTGTGACGGATGGAATTAAAGGAACAATCCTGGCTGTTCTATGCACACACCTGTAAAATGAGGGCTAATGTGATTCCAGCGCTGCAGATCCCCATCATGGTAAAGCCCCCAATCATGAGATGCCTCCTGCCCAGCTTCTCTATAGTGAAACACTAAGGGAAATACAAATCTCATGTGCACCATAAATATGCATTACATATAAAAGCACGTAGAGTGTAGTCAGATTAAATGTATCCATTATTATTATTAATATTTTTATTATTATTATTATTATTATACCTAGTTTCTATCTAATTGCCAAATTCTTTGTGTAAACACCAACTTAGCAACAGGCGGACACATCGAGGCCTTTTAGACCTCATTTAAATGTTACTAAACATTAAGTCTATACATAACTCTGATATAAACTAAAATATTTCCATCTAAGTTTAGTCATCATTTTCCGAACACAGTTTATTGCTGAGAAATTTATTATTTCCTTTAAAAACGACAGAACATTTGTAATAAATGTAAAACAGCACAACTTTCCTTCCCATAGAAAGTACTCCTGGATCAGTGCTTATTTGTTCTCTTTGTGTCTCTGCTCTGTTCTCTCTAACCCCCAGTCGGTCGTGGCAGATGGCCGCTCACACTGAGCCTGGTTCTGCTGGAGGTTTCTTCCTGTTAAAAGGGAGTTTTTCCTCTCCACTGTTGCTACATGCATGCTCAGTATGAGGGATTGCTGCAAAGTCAACGCCAGTGACTGTTCACTGTCTCTACATGTTCATCCAGGAGGAGGGAATGCTGCAAGTCACTGACTGGATGCAACCTGCTGCGGTTTCCTTAGATAGAAAAACTTTTTATCCAATTTGAATAAATAACAGAATCTGGCTGCACTGTTCAATGATTAAGAGTAATTGGAATGTATGTACCTGACTTTTGTGAAGTGCCTTGAGACGACATGTGTTGTGAATTGGCGCTATATAAATAAACTGAATTGAATTGAATTGAACTGTGTTCCTGACTCATCTAATAAAATCAGTTCTTTCAGACACAACACAAAATAAATAAAAAATACCAGCTCTGTTGTAGCAATTTTTTTTGTTGTTGCCTTTTCTCAATTTTTTCTCATTTTCCCAGTTTTTTTTATCAAAGTATGTTTCGTATTATATGTTTACCCCAATGAGTCCAGCGATGATCTCTATGATTCCTGTTCCTGCTGTAGTATACTGGATCTCCGGAGCTGGGATGCCGGCGTTCTCAAAGATGTCATTTGTATAAAACCAGATCTGCAGGACAAAAAATAAGGACTTAATCTCTGAGTTTTTGGTTTAATGATTAGCAGGTTGTTATTTTCATTTTACATATTGAAATATTGCTTCAACAGGATCACAAACCCATAATTCTTTGAAAAAGTTTTAGATTCCCTGACGAAGATAATTTACCTTTCAGACAGATAGATGTTTCATGAATGTCAGACTGATAAACTATTATACACTGCTCAAAAAATTAAAGGAACACTTTGAAAACACATCAGATCTCAACTGGAAAAAAATATGCTGGATTTAATACTGATCTGGAATGGGTTATGTGTTAGGAACAAAAGGATGTCACATCATCTGATGAAAATGATCAACAAAATGACCACAGAGGACATAATCCAAAGTCATCGAGAAAACTGATGCAGCAGGCTAGGCTAGTTGGCTGAAAGGTCATTGCAGCAACTCAGATCATCAGTAGTTTGTATGACCCCCACATGCTTGTATGCATGCCTGAAACATGCTCCTTACGAAATGACGGATGGTGTCCTGCAGTATCTCATCCAAGATCCTGCCCGTGCCATCTCTGAGCTCCTGGGCAGTGCAACCCGGCAGCATCAGATGGACCTAAACATGATGTCCCAGAGGTGTTCTATTGGATTTAGGTCAGGGGAGTGTGGGGCCAGTCAATGGTATCATTTTGTCAGCGTTCCTATTAATCCCATTTGGTTTCAGTTCTTTTGGTTGAGTTTTTTATGCTATGTGCACAGAGATTTAGTTTTTAGTAAATATAAAAACTGTATTTTACTCTTACCTGCCGGGCTCCTACCTCAGGTGTTATACCTCTTCAACAACCATTTATACTAAAGTCCTACACTCCAACATATAGTGAAGCAGCTTTTACTTTGATTACAGCATGACCTCATTTTAAGCCTTTGTGGTGTCACGTCATCTTTTCCAATCCAGAGTTGCATCAATATCTCAGATTTATTCTTTGACACACCAAGCTTTGATAGGAATCCTTTCCATTGTGAGTAAGTACTTTACAGTTTAAAATTCTTGGGAAATCCAGACCCATTCAGAGTTCCTTAGATTGCTTAGGGTACTTACAGCATCAATCCCAGACAGCTGCATGCCAATGTTGATGACCACCACGCTCAACACCTGCCAGCGGACTGAATCATCCTGCAACAGGTTCCAAACGGACAGCGTTTCAACGGATGACAGGGAGCGCTGTTCATCCTGCATCTCCTCAATTTCAGCCTGGATGTCACACTTGGCTCTGTACCATTTCAGAGCTGAAAGGCATCAGACAGAGAGCTGAATCACAACACTGTGAGACGAGTTAACACCGGGAACACACATAACTCACCTGAAACTTAATAAATCACACTAGTTATCTGTAATAAAATAGCTTTTCTTCTGCTGACACCTTCTCCTGGGTTAGTGATCATCATGTTAACATTTGATCAAGCATAGGGAGTTTTATTCCTAGTCTTATCTTGTTTCCCTATGCTTGTTTCTCCTGTGGAACTAAATCTGTTGAATGATATGAAACTAGATGTAGTAAAACGTGTTAGTGTAACTGTAAAAAAAAAAATTCAAATGATCTTAATTGATTAGGTTATTACTGTAAAAATCTGGTTTGTTGACTGTTCTTTCACTCAGTCTTTATTATTGGTGACTGTTATAATACTTAAACTGCTGTAAATTCAGTTTTATATGGGTCTGAACATGAGGAAAGGAACATCAAGTCCTGTCATGTATTTGACTTTTATGCTCAGCTTTTGATGCTCTCCCATTCTGAATAGTGCATATGAATTGGCAGTGCTGTCCCGCTAAACAAGGACTGGTTTCTAAATGAAGTTCAGCTGGGTTAAAATAAACTATTTCATGTTGATGCATGAAATCAATGTTCACATTCTGAACAAAGTTTTCAATTCTGAGAATTCTGGCTGAAAAATCCTGCATTTGTAATTAAGGTATTTTAGCTTGAAATAAAATTATATTGTTATTGAGCAATTTTTGCAATATTTAAGTTCCAGTGACATGGATTCTGTAGCAGTGGGCACATGTACAGTATACATGGTGTGTGGGAGCTGTATCACTCATGGTGTGAATTTTTTAGCCCTTCCAGTTGCAGCCTGGCTTATCTGGTGAGCTAACTGATCAGATTGTGCTACAAAGTCAAAGGTGTAGTATGTTGATGCCAGACATTTATTTTCCTGTAACTTTGCGTATAATATAGATACCTCTGCATTTCTGACATTACAAGAGTCACAACAGAAAACTGAACCAACAGTACTGACCTTTGATTGTGGCATGGACGTTATTCTTCTCAATTAACAAGTACCTAGGACTCTCAGGGAACCATGGCAGCAGCAGCAGCTGGATGAATGTTGGTACCACCAAAACTGAAAGAAAGAGTGGCCAATACTCCTCCTGTCAAAGCAGCAACGCAGCTGATCAGAGAGGGAGTGTATCATGTCAAGAGGGTCAGATGTCAGCTCCAGTTGGGGGATGCAGATAGAGACGATGTCATCAAATGACATGTTGCAAAAAGTAAAACATAAAGTTGCACCACACTTTAACTTAAAATGTACAAATATGTTAGATGCTTCAGAAGGCAGCAAATAACACTCAATTAACAAAAAAATAAATAAAAATAAAAATCACCCAGTGTTAAAATCGTTAGTAGACATCTAGTGTAAAAATTGATATATACTTGTTTTAAAAGTAAATATTTAGTCTAAACATAGACTTGTTTTAGCTGAGATTGGAGGAGTAACATATAACAGCTGGTCTTAAACTCTGGCATTTTTTTCTTGTGTTTCATTAGGAAATTCATTAGTGATGAAGTTCGCGAGGTCATTAAAAATATAATAAATAATAAGATTAACATGGTAAAAAGCTTCTCTGTGACAGTTAATTATAATTATATGGTTTTCTTTATTAGTATAATGTGTCATATGACTGTTGCAGTAAAAACATATCTTAACTCAAGGCAAGCTGGTTATTTTCTGTTTGCTTATTCAAATGTGGTCCAAGATACACACAAGGATATACTGTCACTGTCCATTTCTCTGTTTCAGTGTTTGGTTTAAAACACATCTTTTCAATCCTGTGTGAAGCTTCAGCGCAGCTGAAAGAGGTAATATTTGAACCAGCATGCCTTTACTGGTATAGCTTTCATGGTATCTATGAAGAGAATGACAAATAATGACAAAGTCAAACTTTAAACCACAGCCAAGTGATTCTGTGGCATTTTTTCACTGGACCGATTCATCCACAGTTAGACTTTCGATCGTCTTCAAAAAGGACTTCATAAACACACAAAGCTGAAAACAGGACGTGATAAACTGAACAGAAGCCTTCATAGGCCTACTAGATTGTGCTTATTTAATAAGACCTCGTGCTGTCATGGAAAACACTAAGAGGTCTGCAACTGCAACAAGGAATCAAGAACCTAAAACAATATTCAGTTCATAAACCTTGTAACTCTACATGTATGACATTTTCTGGAGGACAGAACTGATAAAACAAACAAACAAACATATTTTACATATATTTCAGTCATTCAAAAAGTATCTGGCCTTATGTTCTATCCTTTGCTCTGGTGGAAACAGCTTTGTTATATAAATCAAAATTACATGACCACAACATTTTAAGGAGAAGAATATATATTTGGAAACATGAAGCATATGTCATAACAAAGCTAGGTTCGTCCAGCAAGTAGCAAAATGATACCAAGGTCATTACATACAGTGGGTAAAATAAGTATGGAACACCTCGACATGTCTACACCAGATGTTGATAACCCAACAAATCCTCACATAGACAAAAAAATCAACCCAAATTAATTAGCAAATAATCTGGAAATAGAACAAAATGTTTCTAAAACCATCCAGAGCCAAGTTCCTCTCGTAAAAGTAGCCAAAAGAATAATAATAAAAAAGTCCAATAGCCAAGGAGAACTCAAAGAGAGCTTCACAAAAACCAGGCGATTAGAAGGCACCCCTGCTTTCTTGTCCACTGTTTAAATTGTCTGGTCCAGAGAGACAGACCATGTGGGAATATGTTGAGAACCTCTTTAATCTCAGGTATTATTGGCCCATTACCTTCTCATGTAGCCACAGAGTTTTTCTTGTTGAGAAGTAGGATGGAACCCTGTGTCCCTGCATCGATTGTAGGGGCTTAACCAGAGAATAAATAAAGATTTGTCACAGGCCTTCCCCCTTCAGATGGGAACACAGTTATTCATACTATCATTTGCTGCTTTTTCCAAAGCTGCCAATTTCATACCTCTCCCCAAGTTACCTTCAGCTTCTGAGACTGCTCAACTTTTTATTTAACGTGTTCTGGCATATGTTTTCGCATTATGATTTTTCACAGCTCATTTTTATCTGAAGTGTTAAAAGGGATAGGATGGTGGTGGGCGAGAAGAGCTGTGGAATGGAGTCCTCTGAAGCGGAAGGTGTGGGTGATGGCTTAGAGCTGTAAAGTTCGGGAAAGAAAAGGAGGCGGCTGTCGATGATAAGAGGGGTTGTAGCAGGGGAGACTGGGCTTAAATCCGTTTTAATAAGTAAAATGCATTATTTTTATTAGTCTCAAATCTATTAAACATCTCTCCGTCTGAAGGATAAATCCTTTGCCAGGGGACCTAAAATAGCCATATTAGCAATGGAATGAGAGGAATATATTATGAAAATATAACTATTCTCAGCATTATGGAGTGATTTAGGTGGAACACAGTCACAAAACTATTGCAGATAAAGTTAGGCTGAAAAGGGAAAATTTAAGTTCATATCTGAAGAGTTTTTATATCACTTAAAGGACTCGTTCTTACCATTCAAATAAAAAATTCTAGCCAACTATTTTATTACAAAATGCTGTCAAATAATTCAAAGGTGGATTTTTAGAAGAATTGCTGAAACTATTTGGGCTTTACTTGGTTTATTTTTCAATAGAACTGAGAAAACTTTACATGAAAGCTGATTGTGTGCGTTTTAAAGTTTAAAAAAAAGTTCTTTGTAAAACATAGAATTCTGAAAAATAAAGATAACATTTTGGGGAAAAATAAAGTGGAATTTTGATGACAACAAAAAATTATTTCATAGAGACATTTTTCACACTAGGGCGTGATATATTAAATATTTGAAATATGGGGGAAATACTCTGTAATGCAAGCTGCCTCATGGTTAAAATAAGAATTCAGATTTTTCTTGAGATTATGTATACCACGCAACTTTATTTGGGCAACTATATAGGGTGATATTTGACTACACTACTGGTCAAAAGTTTTAGATACACTTTCTCACTTAGTGGGTCTCTTTATTTTCACGACTATATACTAGTGATTGGAGTTATTGCTCTTTGTATGGAACCACATTTTCAGGATCCATTCACTTCAAAGCGGAGTTCAAAAGAGCTTTTGAAATGATCTGTTTTTGAAACTGTGCATATTTCGAAGAACAAGCAATTTACCTTTAGTATAGTGTTGAATATATATTAATTTTTGCTGTGGGGGTGAAATTTACATCAGAAGCTGAATCATCTGTATTAAGGAAGATTAATATTACATGTACTATAGAAACAAAATAAAGAAAGCAAAATAAAACAAAATAGAAGGGAAAAAAGTGCTCTCGAGTTGCTTTGGCAGAAATAAAAATCAACTGCACCATTAAATATAACTATTAAGGCATCGCAACCATAGATGTACTAGAAGCATGTCTTGAAGACATAAAAACTTGGATGACCTTAAATTTTCTGCTTCTAAATTCAGACAAGACAGAAGTTGTCATCTTTGGACCGGAGTCTTTAAAAAAAACTGCTTAGTCAATCACTTAAACCTGGATGGCATTAAATTGACCTCCGATAATAAAGTAAAAAAACCTTGGTGTTATTTTTGACCAGGACATGTCATTTAAATCCCATATTAACAGGTTTCTAGGATTTCCTTTTTTCATCTCCGGAACTTTGCCAAAATTAGAAATATCCTGTCCAGGATTGATGCTGAAAAAACTAGTCCATGCATTTGTTACTTCAAGGTGGACTATTGTAATTCTTTACTATCAGGATGTCCACAAAATGCAGTTAAAAGCCTCCAGCTGATTTAAAAATGCTGCAGCAAGAGTTCTGATGAAAATTAAAAAGAGAGATCATATTTCCCCTACTTTAGCTTCCCTTCATTGGCTCCCTGTTAAATCCAGAATAGAATTTAAAATTCTCCTCCTCACATTAAAAGCCCTTAATGATTTAGCTCCATCATACATCAGAGATCTGATTGTTCCATATGTTCCTAACAGAGCACTTCGTTCTCAGACTGCAGGTTTACTGGTGGTTCCTAGAGTCTCTAGAAGTAGAATGGGAGGCAGATCCTTTAGTTATCAGGCTCCTCTCCTTTGGAACCAGTTTTGGTCTGTGAGGCAGACACCCTGTCTACCTTTAAGGCTAGGCTTAAAACTTTCCTTTTTGATAAAGCTTATAGTTAGAGTGGCTTAGGTTATCCTGAGCTATCTTCCTTATTTTTACCTCCGTCTTCTTTCCTCCCTGTTGGATGGAGTAAGGGGGAGTCAGGATTAGCCTAAACCGGCTATATAAATAAACTGAATTGAATTGAATTGAACCAGGTTGCACACAGCGCTGCATCCCCTGCCACCTTGACAAGTGACGAAGACAAACAGTGAGCAATGAGTATGCTCGCTTTATGCTCATATCTACCCCCACTTTCAGCATTCGTATTTCATTGCCTAAGTAATATAATTTTAATTTTAATTAAATTGAAAAAGTTGTATTATAAGCAAACAAAGTAGTAAAAAACTAAGAACGGCTCTCATTAACCAAGACTCGAGTCCTATCATTCACAGTAAGGAGCCTTTCAAAAGAATCGATTCATTCATAAAGGTCACATCACTATTATTTACATTGTACATTCTGACAAGAGGCAACATAACTGTGAATGAACACACATATTTTTATATTTTAAATTCTTCAAACTATCCACCATTGGCTTTGATTACTGCTTTGCTCTCTTGGCATTCTCTCCATCAGCTTCATGAGGTGGTCACCTGAAATGGTTTTCCAAAGAGTCTTGAAAGAGTTAATTGAGAGACGGCCAAAGGTTAATATTTCAGCCGTTACAGCAAAGGGCGGCTACTTTAAGGAATCTTTTAGATTAGTTTTTAGATTAAGGAAACTTTCAGGAAAGATTAAATATTTTTAAAGTTCTTTTACAATTTTGTATTTGCTACATAATTCCATATGTGTTCATTTACAGTTTTGATGCCTTCAGTGGGAATCTACATACAATGTAAATAGTCATAAACATGAAGAAAAACATTAAATGAGAAAGTGTTTCTAAATTCTGTAACTTCTAGTTATTACAGGGTTAGTAACCTGTTATATTCTTACAACATAAATTAGGATTTCATGACAGACAACAAAAAATAAATGACAGTAATATCAAATATTTTGGAAAGCTTATTAACAAACCAGTCAGTCAGTCATTTTCTACCGCTTATTCCATAGTCGATCGCGGGGGAGCTGGTGCCTATCTCCAGCAGTCTATGGGCGAGAGGCGGGGTACACCCTGGACAGGTTGCCAGTCCATCGCAGGGCAACACACAAACAACCATGCACACACCTAAGGGCAATTTAGAGTGACCAATTAACCTAACAGGCATGTCTTTGGACTGTGGGAGGAAGCCGGAGTACCCGGTGAGAACCCACGCATGCACAGGGAGAACATGCAAACTCCATGCAGAAAGACCCCCAGGCCGGGAATCGAACCCAGGACCTTCTTGCTGCAAGGCAACAGTGCTATCAACTGCGCCACCGTGCAGCCCATTAAAAAAGCCAGGTAATTTAAAATCCTGTTTCAATGGAGAGCCAGCACTTCAGGAGAGGTATCATTTAACGACTCTTCTTGGCTTGTGTCAGACACTGTTGGGATCCCCCCTTAAAATAGCAAATATTTAGTTAAATGCACACTTGTATGGGTGACTTTTAATCTTAGCAAGGACTTTCTATCTGGAAGAGTTTGTTCCAAAAGGGGTGACTGTTCCACTTCTGGTGGCCGTGTGTTAATAGGGATTATTTTTCAGCTGTTGTAGGAACAGATCCTATTAGTTGGAGCAGCAGCCAAACTGATTGGGAAGACCTGGTTCTCCCTTACTGTTCTTTTCATGGCCATGTTGGGTTTTTTGTTGCATTTAGGTTGCAAACATTTTCATTCACTGTGTTTACACATCCACACTAACATGACTGACCATTCTAACTAGGCCCACCATGTGTTTAGGCTTTTAAAAAATGTACATAAAAATTAAAAATGTCTTTTATAACTAAGAGTAAAGTTTGTGACAAGGCAACTGCAATTGGACACAAAAGGATTTAAAAGGATTACTTAAACCTGCTGAAGCTGATGGGCCTGCTTGCTCTAGCATTTCATTATCAGTGGTTGCTTTGTAAAAGAGACACTGAAGCAGCAAATTATTAAAACCAGTCCTAGTCTGTTCATAGAGAGCAGGGCTCTCTGTCTTATTTAAGTCATGTGGAAACAGTTGCTGACTATAAAATCTAAAAACACAGAAAATATTACAGTTTGACTTCCGATTTTATTTGGCACAATTCCAGCTAGACAGTGACAGCTGTCAAGAGTTTGGTTACCTTTCCCAGAAGTTCATGGAGGCCAAGGATCTGGGCAGCAAAGACTCCGGTGCCTATAAAGATGCTTGGAACAAGACCCAGGAATCCTCTCAGGTTCTTGGGTGCGATCTCACCGAGGTACATTGGTACTACACTGAGCGAGATCCCTAAAGGGACACAAGCAGAGGAAATCATATGTCACTCCTGCAGAGAAAAGACTATTTTGCTCATCCACGTTTAAATCACTTCTAATTAAGTGTTGCATTACTAATTTATGTCACTTCAACATGGTACTTTCAGCAGGACAACAACAGGATATTTTCACTTATTGATTTACTGTCAGTAAGCATGACATAAAAACAATGTTTCCCAATAAAACAAGACTGTAGATAACTTTAGAAATAGAACTGAGCGCAAGTAACTGGCCACTTTCTTTATAGATACACAGTAACATGTTCTGTAACTGTTCAGTTCTGAGGCACAGGTGTTGCTTCTGAAAGATGGTTTTACATGTTGTTTGCTTTGGAAATTAGTGTTCCTTTAAACAAACTATGTGTTTTGTGACCTGTGACTTAAGAAGGAAAGGACAAAAAAAGATTTCTTAGCCATTGACAGAGTGCTTCAACTTTGTTCTCTTTTTGTCCAATAGCAAACATTATAAACAGTAATGTACAGAGGGAAAAGCTGCCACCTGGTGCTCTTACACCAACACAAACACAGCAAAAAGAATATCTGTTATATAAAGAACTTCAACTCTAAAGAGAAAATCTCATTTAAATTGCAGAAACTGGAATGTTTGTAAGAACATATTTTTTTCAGCTACTTGTGCACCTCTATCTCCCAAACTTTAGGGTGGCACTGCTTTAGTTATAAATCACCTCTCCTTTATGTTCATTTTCATTAAGCTTGCCAGATGGTCGGTTTGGTCAGTTTCAACGATAAACTGCCATTTCAACCTGGAAAGACTCACAAAGAGAAGACAGGGATGCAATTAGAAAAGTTTATTAGTGAATGTTTATTTCTTTGGTGTTCGGACCCCAGTGAAAGACGTGAATGCTGAGGATGACATGCGCTTGAATGAACATCTTAGGGTTAGATTTAGAGATGTCTTCCCCCCTGGGATCCGATCCTGGTGGTGGAGTGGAGGCCCGAGGAGATTTGGAAGGAGTTTGGAAGCCATATGGTGGAGATGGGGTGGAGGAGGTTCAATGTTCAGCTGCAGAACGGAGGGTTCCATAGATGAAGATCTTTTAAAACTGAGCCTTGAAGGATGATTGGCCGGGGAGAAATGCAGACTTGACGCTGATTGGTGGAGCAGAGCCGCATGGAAGAGTAATTAGACGAAGCTGGAGGTGATGGTGATTCTTCCATGTTGAATGTTCGTTTAAACTCCATTTCAACCTGGAAAGACTCACAAAGAGAAGACAGGGATGCAATTAGAAAAGTTTATTAGTGAATGTTTATTTCTTTGGCGCTTGGACCCCAGTGGAAGACGTGAATGCTGAGGATGACATGCGCTTGAATGAACATCTTAGGGTTAGATTTAGAGATGTCTTCCCCCCTGGGATCCAATCCTGGTGGTGGAGTGGAGGCCTGAGGAGATTTGGAAGGAGTTTGGAAGCCAAATGGTGGAGATGGGGTGGAGGAGGTTCAATGTTCAGCTGCAGAACGGAGGGTTCCATAGATGAAGATCTTTTAAAACTGAGCCTTGAAGGATGATTGGCCGGGGAGAAATGCAGTGGAAGACATGAATGCTGAGAATGACATGCGCTTGAATGAACATCTTAGGGTTAGATTTAGAAATGTCTTACCCCCCAAAAAAAGGGGGCCGAGGCAGGGGCAGGGCCGGAAATGAGAAAGGAAGGGAAGTTATTGAAGTTTATAAAGATTCGAATAATGGGCGTGAAGAAGGGATGATTTGAGCCTAGAGAGAAGGAATAGGTTAGAGTGCCTGACAAGGCATCGATGGGGAAGGCGTCGACGGGGCTGTGCCTGACAAGATGTCGACGGGGCTGTGCCTGACAAGGCGTCGATGGGGGAGTGCCTGATGAGGCGTCGATGGGGAAGGCGTCGACGGGGCTGTGCCTGACAAGATGTCGACGGGGCTGTGCCTGACAAGGCGTCGATGGGGGAGTGCCTGACGAGGCGTCGATGGGGCAGTGCCTGACAAGGCGTAGATTGGGCTGAAGATCTAAAAAAATAAAATAATTAATTAACGATGGTGCCTGTAGAGGAGAAGAATGAGGCGGAGACTGAGAAGAATAGGCATGAGGATAGAACGGATCTGCAGCTGAAAGATGTCAGGGGATGAGGACCTAGGAGAATTAAAGAGGTTAAATCAGCAAACTGAATAGAAAGAAAAGACAGATCTGAAAGGCCAACCACCACCAGCTAGTGCAGGAAGCTCATACCTAAGAGCTGGGAGATCGCTGAACAGCTAGCACAGAGTGGAAGTCTGGCAACCATGGCTGAAGAAGGCCAACGGCTGAGTTGATGGAGGGAATCTGTTTAAACGCTTGGGTTGCTGCTGTATAGGCAGCTCCAATTCTACGTGAGTGACTTGAGACCTGACTAGGAGGCGGGTTGTACTAGTCTAAAGATTGCCTCCCAACTTAAAGAGCCAGGAGGCAGACATGGGCTCCTTCTAGAGTGAGAAAGAAGGGCATGCTGGGCGAGCTAAGTTTGCAATGTTTATAGAATAGACTTAAGCATGCTTGAGATGGGCAGAACGGGCCATCGAGGCGAACAATAGAGATGAAACATGGGCCTTTCCCTTTGGTATGTTTAAGGTTGAGTTTGAAATGATCAGGATAGGACTTGAGGTCTGTGAAGGCTAAATTTCTAGATGGAACGAACAAATTGATAGGGGGAAGTAAATTCACCTAACCTGAGAAGCCCATTAGAAGGCTTGAACATCATGGGGTTAAGATTAGATATGTCTTCCCCCAAAAAATGCAGAGCAAGACCGAGCTGAAAGATATACGAATGAAGGGGAAGAAGGGAGGCGAGAATAGTGGATGAAGTGAGCCAGACAGGCGCAGAAGAGGAAGGATGAGAAACTGGCTAAGGGACGAGGGAAAAGGAAAAATAACAAGAAGATGAGTGTAATAGCTAAGCTGAGCCTGAAGAGGAGAACAGAGAGTGAGACCTATCGAGCCTGGCAAGGCATGGAGGGGATATGAGACAAACCTGACTAGGTATAGAGAGTGCGGACCTGAGCGAGCCTGACACGGAGTAGAGGGAAAATAATGAAATCCTGACTAGGTAAGAGGATGAGCCTTGCAGAACCTGACGAGGCGAGCAGAAGATGAGACTTGGACAAGCCTGACAAGGCGTGGAGGGGAAATTATGTAATCCTGATAAGGCGTGGAGCCCTGACTGTAACTGACAAGGTAGCGAGTGAGGGGTCGGCTTGTATGAAGGAGCGCGAAAAGGAAAAGAAATAGCTGCGCCTGTTGTGCTGATTTCTCTTACCTTTATAAGATTTTCATGAAAAGTTATTGTTTCTTCCATACCTCTGACTCTCTGAGGAGCTCACTGAGGGGCAGATGCACAACGCTGTTAGCAGCTGCTAAATGTGCAAACCTAATCTTGCAAGTGCCACCATTTCTAAAAGGCACAAAGATAGATCTGCTCTACTGAGCAAATATGGCTTCCTACACTGTTGCAGATTCCCAACATAAATTAGTTGTTAAAAATAAAACCTGCCTATCTTATGAATCTGAATGTGGAATTCAGCCAGACAGAATAACTAATCGATCTCAAATCAGTTTGTCTAATGCAGATTGAGTGGAGAAGATGATATTTGAAAAAACTTATGGTTATATCTTCACGTAACTAAAGCCTTGCATTATGAGTGACTCTTCAGTCACACTAAGAGCTTTGTGCGGAGATTGAACCTTGAGGAATTCTGACAGCTGTATGAACCAAAGTCCAAACTGGGTTGCTGTGTGGGCCAATGATGAGTGGACCCTTAAATTAGACACTCTCTTGTCCAGTTCTTTAGATTTGGACTGAGAAAACTGACTGTCCAAGCGGTCCTACAACTTTAAATATCTCCAACTTTTGTTGGAGTAGAACTCCAAAATATAAACACGAAGCCCTTCTTTAAACTACTGACAGAGCAGCAAACTTCGATGAGTGTTAAAGATTTAATCAGCTTTGTTGACAATGTGAATGGTGATTTCTTATTCTGAAGAATGGATTAATGCGCTGCCCCTGCAGAATCTAGGTGCCTAGGTGGGACGTTAGAATGTGTGGGAGCATAGAATGTGCCTGAGCGCAAAAGAGAGGTGAGAAACACTGAATGCCTGAAAGGTAGCTGATGGTTGAAAAAAGGAATGGAAAAAAAATGGAGTGATGCATCTCACCTAGAGACAAACAAGGGCAGGCATTAGCGAGGTGAACGCCGGTGGGAGGGGCCGAGGAGCGGGCTGGGCGCCAGTAGAGCGGAGAAGAGGAAGCTGATGGGCCAAGTTGGAGGCGAACTCCGAGATGTTGAGTGAGATGAATGGAGCACTGGAGAGAATCCATGGACGATATGCATGAAGTAGGTGAAGATTGAGGGATGACTGGAGTAGAAGAAGACATCGAAGCTTGAGGTGCGGGAGGATCTGTTTGAGAGACGAAGATCAGAGGAGAAGCAGCATGCAGAAGACAGGCAGGAATGTGCAGCAGGAGCCGGAGTGGAAGAGGTCAACCTCGGCGACGCTTGGCAGGAGGATTTTAGGGTGGTGGAGGGAGAGAATCATGCAGGAGCGGGGAGAGCTGAGTGAGGTGGGATAAATCCAGATCGGAGTCAGGAGACATGCAGCACAGTCTGGACTTGGAATGACTGAGAATGGACGCCAAAGCGGGAGGCCAGGCGAATGGTTCTGCAAGCAAGAAGAAAGGTGGACGAAGATCCGTTGCGAACAACGCGAGGAGCGGCCAGATCGTCAGACTGAAGTCGAACATGACGTGGCTGAATGTCAAAGTTCAGCTGCAGAACGGAGGGTTCCATGGATGAAGATCTTTTAAAGCGGAGCCTTGAAAGGATGATTGGCCATGTGGAAATCAGACTTGACGCTAATTGGTGGAGCAGAGCCGCATGGAGGAGTAATTAGACGAAGCTGGAGGTGATGGTGATTCTTCCATGTTGAATGTTCGTTTAAACTCCATTTCAACCTGGAAAGACTCACAAAGCGAAGACAGGGATGCAATTAGAAAAGTTTATTAGTGAATGTTTATTTCTTTGGCGCCCGGACCCCAGTGGAAGGTAGCATATTGTGAAGTTCAACAGGGTGAGTTGACATACATGTGGACGTTTGTGTTGCATCAGAACCATAGATGTATAGAAGTTGAAATATCCTTTTTGTCCCTTAGTGAGAGTATTCAGGTGCACTGGCAGCAAATCGAAAGACAAATGGAAGCATGGAGATTCACACAAAGGTAAAAATATAAAAACAGAAAGCAAAAATAAGAGACTGTACCGTAAGGGCAAATTTACAGCATAAGCAAATAGTATATTTATTAAAAATTGCATACTCAGATTTAAATAAATGTGCAACTGAGTAGGGTAATTTAAAGAATGTACAAAAGTTTCATATATATTTGTGCAGAAAAACAACAAGAGACTATTTACAAGAAATTTAAAAACTGTGCAAATTACAGCAGTATAGATCCTTATTGAGTTTGTTGGAACTTGTGATGCTTATGGTGTGTGTGTCAGGAAGGTTTAATGGAGTGTGACCCAAATGCAGACAGGCTGGCAGAAGCAGCACAGTGAGTTGGAAAGTTTAATAAAAAGTAAAAACTTACTATGAAGCTTGAGGCAACAGCAGCAGGCATGGACATGAACAGACTTGGTCATAACAAAACAGGATGAACCAGCAAGGAGCAAACAGAACTGAAGAGTATATATAGTTCACACAGGTGAACTGAATGAAGCTGACTGTTTGGTGGTAGTGGCTGAGAGTGGGAAATAAAACATGACAGGTACTAAACAGAGATACAAGGACACAATCTAACCAAAAGCAAAACATGTTACAGATATAACAGAGCTACAAGTGCATTATGAACTAAATAAAGTACAACCAGGAGAACATTAACAATAATGATCAGAAGCAAACCCCCCAAAATATTAACAAAGAATTGCTGAAAATCACAAAGGAAAAAACAAAGAACAAGCTTTAACAAATCATGACAATGTGTATATGTGTGTGTGTGAGAGTGTGTGCGTGTGTTTCACCACACACACAACAAAATGAGGACATTGTCATGGTCCTTATTTGTTTTTGCTAGGGGTTAGATTTAGAACTAAGGTGTGAATTGAGTTAAGATGAGGGTTAGTTATGTACTATTCATGGTTAGGTTTAGGGGTAAGGGTCAGGGTTAGACCATTGAAAGGGTTTTTAATGAATAGAAATCAGTGGACGGCAATGATAATCAATGCAACGTCCTCACAACATATAATATGACAGTTGTGTCTGTGTGTGTTTGTACATACCTGAATGTATTCCTGTGATGAAGCGACCAAAGATGACCATTTCAGGTGAACCACAAATTCTGCTAAAGCCCATGAGTGAGCCAGCAATAAACACCAGCACTGTTGTTTTTACCACTGTCCCCTTCCTGAAAACAAACCCCCAAACATAAAAAAAACAATCTTTCTGAATACTTATCAGCAACTTTATAAGGTACAACTTGTTAATATCCAGTTGAACCCTTTTTTGACCATAAATTATTTTGGCATAGATAAACATCCATCATCATTATAGCATCACACTGTGATTATTAGAGAACAGAGCTCTCATTGTTGCGTTCAAGAAACAAGTTTGAAATGATCTGATCTTTTTATCATGGTGGATTATCCAAGACAGAATGGATCCATGCTTTAATGTTGTTTACACCAAATTCTGACCCAACCATCCACATGTCGCAGCTTAAAATGAAACTCATCACACCAGATAAATCTTGGTAAGTCTGTATGGATTGTTGTCTCAGTTTCCTGTTGTTAGCCTACAAGAGTGGCTCCTGGTGTGGCCCTGCTGATGTAGTCAATCTCCTTCAAGGTTCTACAAAGTGTGCATTAATTGAACTTCTGTTGCCTTTTCTAACACCTTGAACCAGTCTGCCCCTTCTCCTCTGTCTTCTGACATCAACAAGGCATTTCCTCCACACTCACAGAATATTTTCTCATTTTAAGACCTTTTCAATTCAGTTTTCAATGTAGTTTTATTTATATAGCACTAATCCAAAACACAAATCTGGTACCAACAACCACGCTACATTTAAAATCACTTACATTCCCTTTCTTCTCCATTCTGAAACTCATTTGGACCGTAGGAAATCATCTTCATGCAGTCTGGAGGCCTTAATGCCTTGACTTGCTGCTATGTGAATGGCTGAGTTGGGTTTAGTTGGGTTCAATAAAGTGGTTGGTGAGTGTACGTGAAGCACATGAATCAGAGATTTATGAAATGTAAGAAAGAGGCGCAGTTTGTTGTTTATAGTTTATAAAATGTTTTGGAAGTCATTAACATGGTGTGATATATTAAAACCGGATTTATATAGGATAGTTTTTGTATTGATAAAATATATATAAATCGTTAAAATTATTTAAAGTTGTCTGAAGAGAAGATTGGCAATGATATTTGGACAGTGAAAGACAGCATCTAGAAAAGTTTAGAAACTGTCAAGCTTTCTTATTTTGAAATATTGAATAAAGAACATCTAAATCAATCCAGTTTCTTTTTTTTTGGGGACAGGTGAATTTTCTTATTTTTTGTCTTATTGTCTTATACTTTCAATACCTGGAAGACTGTCCAAAGTTTTCCTAAAGATATGTTTGATGAAAACATCAACATATACATGGCAAGGCTTGCAGTGTGAGGATGGATGTGAAAATAGATAGTTTGTTAAACTCAGTCTTTCTTAAAGATCAGAAGTGTATTAGTTTAAACGGTCATTCAGAGATAAGAACATTTCCATGACAAGTAGACATCACAATTTAAAATGACTGTAGAAACTTCTTTAACAGCCATAAACTGAAGCAGTCATTTTTTGAATGTTTGAGTCCTACTCTCTTCTTCGTATTATTTTAGTTTATTGATGTTTGCAGACATTTTTTATACAGCTTTCTAAAGGTCGTACCACAGCATTTCAATGGTGCAATCAATTGTTGGTCCGGACCTTGACTAGGTCTTTGCAACAGCTTCAGTGTTTTGTAGATTGCTGTTGTTTTTGGGGTTATTGTCCTTTGATGACTCAGTTTGAATCAAGCTTCTGTTGTGGAACAAATGGCCTCACATTTGACTCATATTTAGTACAGAGAGGAGTTAAGTCATTGACTAGCTGTGTGACCAATGCTCAGTGCCTGCAAGACAAGCCCAAATCATGAGCCCTCCACCACTATGCTTGGCAGTTGGTATGAGATGTTTATGCTGATATGTTGTGTTTGTTTTTGTTTTCCCCTCCAGTGTCAATCTGCATTTGGCTCCTCAATGCACACTTCCTTAAACGCTATTACTGTGTTAATGGAATGTTGCAGTTTCAATTTAATTGGTAAAACCTTTCATTTCTTATGGTTTTATGTCCCACAAACCATTCCATAACCATGTCTGGCAAATCATGACAGCACATACTAACCTTTGAGTTTCCTTTGTATTTCAATATATGCTGTTAAACAAACAAATCTTACCTGCCAAAGCGAGTAACCAGCATACCCACAATGAGGGAGCCCAGTAGACCTCCAATAGCAAAGACTGACACCGTGAGGGAGTACATAAGCGTCAGGGTTTCTCCACTGAGTCCTGTTCCATTGCGACTCAAAACAGTTTGGTTGTAAAAGTCCTTTATGTACTGAAAGAGCAAAGTGGCATTAAAGTGTAAGGGTAGTGGTTAAAATGAAATGACAGATTACAAAAGACAATAAAAATATTGTTCACAACAACAAGAAAATGGTTGAAAAAGTAATATTCTCCTTATAATGTTGACGAAGTGCATGTATAAAATGTACGCTGATTTTATTGTTAGTAAGAATCTTTTAGAAAAACAAGTGAAATTTTGCTATTTTGTTTGATTTAATGTCCAGTCATTACCTCTGCAGAAAGGGTGTCAAACTCCAATCCTCATAGGCTGGTGTCCTGCAACTTTTAGATGTGTCTTTGGCCCAACACACATGAATCAAATGGCTGAACTACCACCTCATAATCCTGCTAATGGCCTAATTATTTCATCCAGGTGCGTTGAAGTATAAACCTCCAGTCCCTTGAGGACAGGAGGGTTATACCTGTGCTCCACAGGTTATAGACAGGTAGATATTAAAATTGTAGGCTTAGTGATGATGAAGTCAGGATGATAATGAATCTTGTCAGTAAGCAAAGAGCGATCTGAATTGTCTTCTTCAGAAGATCAATTGAGCCATTTGACCAGCAAAGAGTCTGGATCCCAATCCAACTGGACCTTTATAATAGGAGTGGAATAAAAACATACCAGCAAGGCTCTATCCAACAAACCTGATCTATGAGAGAATGTTGGAACATCCATGCCAAAAGCATTCATGCTGTTAGGCAAACCAGAGGGAGATGCAACCAAGTACCTATTGTGATGTGTTACAGTTCCTAATTTATCTTTTAAATTATCTAAGAATTTACAGACAGTATTTAAACCAGTAAGTGGGTGTTACCTCAACTTAAAAAGAGTTTGGAAATATAGCCCCTAGACCCTCCCTGGGTCAGAGGTAACAAAGTTATTTATGAGGGCACCCATCTACCATCCCTCGAGATACAACACTTCAGGGAGTGTTAACCATTAAACTCCTGATAATGAATTTAGAGCCCATCTGCTCTTAAGTAAACAAACAAAGAGGTCACAGGTGAGAGAGGTGAAAAGAAGGTCAGAGCATTTAAAGAATTTTCCCATAACAGGGTCATGGCAGGGGATAATTCTGTCAACAATAAGCCGGAACACGGAACGCGAGGAGGAGCCGAGAAGAGGTTTCACTGCTTGGTCAGCCAAAGAAGGCTAACTCTACCAGTACTACTGCTTGCTAATGTCCATTCTTAGAATTAAATGGATGACCTGCACGCTGGGTTAACCATGGAGAGGTATGTCCAGGACTGCTTAGTTTTGTGTTTCCGTGAAATGTGGCCGGGAGAGGACACACCAGACACTGGAGGAATAGACGATCTGGATTGTGCTTTCATTGTTGTGGGAGATTTTATTCTCCCAGGACAGGGTCTTGGGTCGCATCTTGGGTCTCAGAAATGGCAGTGATGAGTTAGGGTATATGGAACGGTACAAAACATTGTGGTCTATAGAGAAGTCAACAACCTCAACCAGATCAAGCTTGTGAACTAATAATAGACTTCAGTAAACATGCCCCCTGCCTGCTGCCTCTAAACATCAAAGGGAATGAGGTGAGAAGAGGTAATTGCCACACGTTTCGTGGCTTGCATCCAACATCAACCCTAAGCTGGGCTATAAATACTACATCCACATTGAAAAAGGCCCAGCAGTGGCTTAACTTCATCAGATTGCTCATGAAGGCAGGAGAGGGTAGGTGCCCACTTACTATAGCCTGCAAAGGACTGGTGGAGAACATACTTACAACGGGCATCACGGTCAGGTATGGAAACATCACCCAGGCAGAGAGGAAAGCTCTCAAGAGACTGCAGAGAAGATCATTAGAACAGATCTTCCAACATTGTACTCCAGATACATACAATGATGCAAGAAAAGAGCCCAAAATATAATGAAAGTCAGCAACCATCCAAGGTCAAACACTCCTAATACACAGATTATTAGAGACGCAGCAGCGCAAACAGGCTCATCACTCATACATCACAATTTTACCATAGCTTTTTTCCAGCCACAGTAAGACTGATGGCTAACACACAATCAGACTAATACCTGCCTCATCCCACTATGAATAAACCATTTTGAAAGACCACACTATATACTATAGTGTAGTATATATATAGTATATAGTACTATATATATGTGTAGTACTATAATATACAATAAAACATATATATATAAAATACGCACATATATATTATATCCTATATTATATATATAATTATATAAAATTATATATATTATATATATATTAATATAATTATATATTATATTAATTTTAATAGAGTGAGTCGATCTCCCGCCCCATTCACCCCAAGACGCTTGAACTCCTCCACTTGAGGCAGGAACTCCCCTCCAACCTGAAGAGGATAAGCCACCCTTTTCCGGTCGAGAACCATGGCGAAATCCACTGTTCCCCAAACCAGACCCCCTCCGGCCCATGGCTGCACCTAGAAATCTGGTCAATAAAAGTTATGAACAAGTCCAGTGACAAAGGGCAGCCCTGCCAGAGTCCAACATGCACAGGGAACAAGTTCAACTTAGTGCCGGCAATGCGGACCAAACTCCTGCTCCGCTTGTACAGAGACCGGATGGCCCCTTATAAAGGGCCCCTGACTCCGTACTCCTGGAGCACCCTCTACAGGGCACATCGAGGGACACAGTTGAATGCCTTCTCCAGGTCCACAAAACACATGCGGACCGGTTGGGCAACTCCCATAAACCCTCGAGTACCCTGCAGAGGGTGAAGAGCTGGTCCAGTGTTCCACAACCAGGACGAAAACCACACTGCTCCTCCTGAAGCCGAGGTTCTACTATTGGCCAGACTCTTCTCTCCAATACCCTGGCATAGGCCTTACCAGGAAGGCTGAGGAGTGTGATCCTCCTATAGTTGGAACACACCCTCCAGTCACCCTTCTTATGAAGGAGAACCACCACCCCGGTCTGCCAGTCCAGAGGCACTGTCCCTGACCACCACGCAATGTTGAAGAGTCGTGTCAACAATAACCGCCCTACAACATCCAGAGACTTGAGGTACTCAGGGCGGATCTCGTCCACCCCCAAAGCCCTGCCACCATGGAGCTTTTTAACCACCTCGGTGACTTCAGCCTGGGTGATGAAAGAGTCCAGCCCCGAGTCCCCAGCCTCTGCTTCCACCAGGGAAGGCGTGACGGCAGGATTGAGGAGATCCTTGAAGTACTCCTTCCTCTTCCTGATATTGTCCCCAGTCGAGGTCAGCAGCCCCCAGTCCCACTGTAAACAGTACTGGCGTAGAACTTCTTTCCCCTCCTGAGGCGCCGGACAGTTTGCCAGAATCGCATCGAGGCCAACCGGTAGTCCTTCTCAATGGCCTCACCAAACTCCTCCCAGGCCTGAGTTTTTGCCTCAGCTACAGCCCTGGCCATAGCACGCTTGGCCTCATGGTACCCTTTAGCCGCCTCAGGAGTCCCAGAAGCCAACCACAGCTGATAGGACTCCTTCTTCAGCTTGAAAGCATCCCTTACTGGTGGTGTCCACCACCGGGTTCAGGGATTGTCGCCACGACAGGCACTGTGTACCTTACGGCCACTGCTACGGGCAGCAGGATCGACAGTAAATGCAGAGAACATGGTCCACTCAAAGCTCTCCCGGAGGTGGGAGTTGAATACATCCATGGCTGAGGATTCCGCCAGATGTTCCCAGCAGACCCTCATTATATGCTTGGGCCTGCCAAGTCTGTCCAGCTTTCTCCTCTTGCAGCGGATCCAACTCACCACCAGGTGGTGATCAGTGGACAGCTCAGCCCCTCTCTTCCTCAGAGTGTCCAAAATATGCGGCCGAAGGTCTGAAGACATGACAACAAAGTCGATTATCGACCTCCTGCCTAAGGTGTCCTGGTGCCAAGTGAACTGATGAACAGCCTTATACTTGAACATGGTGTTCAAGTCTACTGTTCCAACAGTCTACTCTGGAACAGAATACTGGTCAATGTGTAGAATAGACCATGTAGTTTGCTGTGACCTGATTCACTTTAATCTGTTTTTAGGTTTTGGTTTTCTTTTGTGTTTGTGTGCTCACCATTTTTTAGTTGTGTATTTATATTCTTCAGTTCTTGCCATATTAAGTTCATTTCTCTGTGTTCATTATTACCTTTGTTAAGGAGGGAATATTTTCATTTTAGTCTGTCTGTCTTGTTTTGTCTGTATTTCTTTCTTTCTGTAACATTCTTGATGGCAGCTGAGAAGGTCAAGCAAACGTTTGGATCAGGTGTGCTGGACCAGAGACACAACTGAAACGAAGAACAGTGGGCCCTGAGGACCAGGGTTTAAGAAACACTGCATAGAGAAGCACCACTAAACAATAGAAGTGTTGACAATCTACCTCTGCATTCCAGTTATACCTGGAAAATTAATTGCAACTTAAAACAGATCAGCTAGATAACTCTTAATCAGATTTTAAAACTGCTTAAACTCTTTGCAGTGTTTAAATGTGGATAATGCTAATGAGTATAGTGTTATTGTCTATTATGGTCACAGTCTGGTCACTGGGTAACTTAATTAGCACATTTCATTGGATTTGTGATCTGCTGCTGAAACACTGTTAAGCTAGGTGTAACATCACGCATCTTGAGTTTAACACAACAGTGGCTGCTTTAGGTAGCATCATTGTGTGACATGCAATATGCTCAACAGTTGTGGTCAAAACCTCTGGTTTACATTCTGAATGTGAGTGGACTTTCTGGGTATGTGCGTCTTACTGCTGCAGGGGAGTTGACCACAGCCAGGTTGTAGCCATACAGCATAGAGCTCCCAAAGGAAGTCAAGAATGCCACTGCTAACAGAGAGCCGGTCAGGTGCTGCAAACAGAAGAGGTTACAAGTGTTCAAGTAAACCACATCCATGAATGGTGTTAAAAAATAATTCATTTTTCTAATGTTGTCCAAAGAGCATTGTACATAGGTATTATTTTTAGTGTTAATATTTCTGCAAAACAATTGAAACACTGACAGCTTGTTTAAAGTGATGCGCACCAGCGTTTGTTATGCTAACGCTTCCAGTCAAAAGAGTCACTTCATGAAGTTTCTTTATTTTCTTGAACAGGCATAAGGACATGACCACAATGGCCAAAAAAATACTATCTGATTTTGTATTCAAACCATTAAACAAGTTACGGAAAACCACGTATCATTAAGTACCGTAATCATCAAAAATAAAGTTTATCATCTTTCATATCATATTAAAAAATGATCTGATTTTCATCAGGTTCTAATGTTCTTTAAATCTAACCTTAAGTGTTCACTATCACTCAACTGTCCTTATTTATTAATCACCCCCAACCCACTCATTGCTGTTTCCATTAACAGTAGCATGGCACTGCTGATCAGATGTACTTGATTAAGCAACCATCTTTATAAAAGCAGGAACTTTCACAATTTCACAATTTGCACAGGCGTATGTTTACAAAATGACAAGAAGGAAAAACACAGCAATGACCTTAAAGAAGTAACTGATGCTCCTTATCAATCGAGGAAGGATTGTAAAGTCATTTTTACCCAACCATGAACAAAATGTAACAGGCTGCTCTCAAACGATATAAAAAAAACAATGAATTAGGGAAGACGTGTTTTTATTTACATTTTATTAAAAATGGCAGGTTAAAAATAATGTATTGCCTTCTCAACAATTCAATTCAGTTTATTTATATAGCGCCAATTTACAACACATGTCGTCTCAAGGCACTTCACAAAACTCAGGTACATACATTCCAATTAGTCCTAACCATTGAACAGTGCAGTCAGATTCTGTTATTTATTCAAATTGGATAAAAAGTTTTTCTATCTAAGGAAACCCAACAGATTGCATTGAGTCAGAGATTTGTAGCAGTCACTCCTCCCGGATGAGCATGTAGAGACAGTGGACAGTCACTGGCGTTGACTTTGCAGCAATCCCTCATACTGAGCATGCATGTATCAACAGAGGAGAGGAAAAACTCCCTTTTAACAGGAAGAAACCTCCAGCAGAACCAGGCTCAGCGTGAGCGGCCATCTGCCACGACCGACTGGGGGTTTGAGAGAACAGAGCAGAGACACAAAGAGAACAAAGAAGCACTGATCCAGGAGTACTTTCTATGGGAAGGAAAAGTAAATGGTAATGGATGTAGCTCCTTTAGTCGTTTCACCTAGAAGGAAAGAACAGATAAACTCTGAGCCAGTTTTCAAGTTTAGAGTCTGAAGAGAGCACATAGAGTTAGTTACAGCAAAAGCTCAGTCAATCACCATGTCTAGGAGAGAGAAAGGGTTAAACACTGAAAGACAGGGCCATGTGGATCATCGGTAGAGGGTGAGCATTAAGTTGTTGCCAGCAGAAGCTTGGACGATGCCCCCCTCCAGAAAGGTGTCACAGGTAGACACAGAGTGAGGCCAGGTGTAGCTTTTAGGAAGAGAAAAGAGAGAACAACGTTAAAAGCTGAAATAACAGCAAATAATGCAAAATTGTAGAGTAGTGTGAGAATGTAGCGAAGGGTGTTGAAAGTGGTCATTATGTCCTCCAGCAGCCTAAGCCTATAGCAGCATAACTACAGAGATAACTCAGGATAACCTAAGCCACTCTAACTATAAGCTTTATCAAAAAGGAAAGTTTTAAGCCTAGCCTTAAAAGTAGACAGTTTGTCCATCCAGAGCCCACTGATGGCCATTGTTATACTAAAAACCACAATCAGTGGAAAATATCTATTATCAATAAACCCTTCTTCTAACTGCTTACTTCCAAATAGACAAAAAAGTTTGATCAATTTAAAAGATTACTTTAAATTGAAGGACTGGCGACCTGTCCAGGGTGTACCCCGCCTCTCGCCCATAGACTGCTGGAGATAGGCACCGGCTTCCCCGCGACCCACTATGGAATAAGCGGTAGAAAATGACTGATTGACTGACTTTAAATTGAAATCTACTAGGGTATGAATAGTTTCAGGCTTAACGGTGAAGTCCATCATGCTACCATGAGAAAGATTCATGGGTGCAAAATATTTAGGACAGTTTACAATGTTTCCAAGAGTGGATATGTCAGTAAATTCCCCCCAAAGTAAGACCACTTAATACTCTGAGATATGATTACACCTCAGACTCTACAGGCTTCAGTTAACATGGTAATTCAAGGTAACTGCAATAGTATTATGAAACATCTGAACAAGTATGGCTGTTTGGAAGGGTTGACAGGAAAATGTCTGTTTTCTTTATAAACAATATGGACGCAGGTTTTGCAAAGCTGCATCTTTAGGAAACGCAAGACTGGTGAAATAATCTGTCCTTTGGTCAGATGAGAACAAAGTAGAGACATTTCAGCATATTGCACAGCAACATGTTTAGAGAAACCGACACACAACATTATAGCACAAACACCTCATACCAGCTCATGGTGGTGGAGAGCGTTTAGCAACCAGTTTTAGAGGGTAGCAATGGGTTCATCCTTTTTGGCAGCTTACCGAATAATAGGAATAATATGCTTCTTATCAGTGGGATTCATTAAAATATGCTGTATATTGGCTGTATACTGTAATAAATACCAACATATCATCACTGTAAAAATGTGTGGTAAAATGCGTGGTAAAACATATTTGAAACTAATTGTGGTAAAGCTAATTGAAAGTAACTTAATTGATAAATAGATGGTGGAAGCACATCTGACTGCAGGCTCTTTTTGATTTTACAACAACCACCTCACACAGTGCACAGGACGCTACAGACATGGGATTTGAACCAGTAGAAATGATACCAAAGCCTGCAGTGCACCAGAATGCTCCAAGAGTAACCTGTTGTATATTACAGCAATAAAGCTGTCCACCAATCTGTGTATCAATGAATCTAAAAGCATATTGAGGGTTCAGTGTTACATAAAGAGTGCTTGATAGGTTTAGTCCATACACAAGGAACCTGAAGGATTCCGAAGAATTCCATGATGAGAAAAGTGAGAGGCTCCTAAATCTTTTTTGTATAAACAGTGTTTGCAGATACACTATATTGCCAAAACTATTCACTCACTCATCCAAATAATTGAAATCAGGTGTTCCAATCACTTCTATGGCCACAGGTGTATAAAATCAAGCATTTATGCATGCAAGCTGTTTCTACCAACATGTGATAGGATGCCACCCGTGCAACAAGTCCAGTCATGAAATTTCCCCGTGCCTAGAAATTCCACTGTTAACTGTCAGTGGTATTATAATAAAATGGAAGAAATTGGGAATGACAGCGCAACCAAATGTTAGGCCAGAGTGGAGGCAGCAGATCCTGACACGGATAGCGCACAGAGGTCGGTGACTTTCTGCAAACTAAGTTGCTACAGACCTCCAAACTACATTTAGCCTTCAGATTAGCTCAAGAACGGTGTGTAGAGATCTTCATGGAATGGGTTTCCATGGCCAAGCAGCTGTATCCAAGCCATACATCACCAAGTGCAATGCAAAGCATTGGATGCATTGGTGTAAATCGTGGCGGTACGTTCTCTGGAGTGAAGAATCATGCTTCTCTATCTGACAATCTGATAGACGAGCCTGGGTGTGGTAGTTGCTAGGAGAATGGTACTTGTTTGACTGTATTGTGCCGAATGTCAAGTTTGGTGGAAGCAGGATTATGCTGTGGGGTGATTTTTCAGGAGCTGGGCTTGGTCCCTTAGTTCCAGTAAAAGGAACTCTGAAAATGCTTAAACATATAAAGACATCTTAGACAATTCCATGCTCCCATCTTTGTGGAAACAGTTTGGAGGGTAAAGACTAAATACTATTCTACAAAACTTAGGCCTAAAGTGATATTTTAATGTGACCAACATGTTTTCTCTGACTGGAACTAATATTATTGTTTTGGAGACTCAACTTGAATCTGATAGAGAATCTGTTAAAGCAACTAAAGATTAGAGTGATGGTGAGGATTCCTTGTAACTAACTGTAATAATTGGAGCTCATCAATGAAAACACAAATAAGGGCCAAAACACACCTAAGGGTTATGAAAGAAGAACACATTGATTGCTGTAATGATAAAGATTTTTCCATCAATTATTGATTTTTAATTAAAGCTCTGTTTTAACTAGATCAAAAAAGTGTTATTATTGTCTTTACCATAATAAAATGAACTCTGTGATAAGTTCACTCTGAGTGGTGACATGCAAGCTGTTTGGTTGGAAAAAACAGATTACATTAGAGAAAAGTTCTTGGCGAGAGGGAAGACTAATGAGCTTGTTATTGCAGGAAAACTTGTGACATGCTGACCCTTGTCAGGTCAGTGTGGCATCAATTCAGCAGTCCAGTTGACCACAGAAATGAGGAATGATAAGAGCTTGCATTGTGTGTCAGCTGGGAAAGTTTTGATATCCCTAAAGTCGTGCCAGGTCAATTTAACCAGAGAGTTTGTATCCAGATAAGTAATGAAATTGTTATTGTAAAACTGTCACGTACACCAATTTGATGTTTTCCAGATGTTTGGCTAAATGTGTATTCCCGGAAAAAGTAGTGAAAACAATGTTGTGGATGCCAAGATGTATTACATAAATGACCCCAATACACATCAATGCTTTGTATCTGTATAAAGACCGCCCCGTAAAGACTGAAGGGTAGGGAGACTTCTGGAATTTTTGTGAAGATGTTTTTCGTGCGCTTTGAATAAAAAAGTCCCCACCCGTGGGTACTGTTTGATGAGAGAGTTCTGTGTTTTATTATCTTAGCTCAGTGATAAGGTCACCAGCTCCTAAATATTGGTGACCCCGATGTGATTCAATCTACCAGGAGAGGTTTGCGGCCACCCTCCGGAGAGGAGCCTGGGCGGCTGTGGTTCGGGGCCCACAACAGGAGAGGGTGAGTTTTTGTCTCTTTTCTTGTTGAAGAATAGCAGCTGCCCAGGCCCTTGGCTGAGGGGAGGGAAAGTAGATAGAGACTTTGGTCTCTCTCTCTCTCTCTTTTTTCTCTCTTCTCACAGTCTCCACGGTTTCCTGCATGCAAGAAGAATGCCAAAAAACATAAAGTTGGAATTGGCTAAGGCAGTCTTAAAAAGAGTAGTGTGCACCCCGGCTGGGTCGTGGTTGCCAGGGCGGACATAAGTCTATTTAGTATCTGGCGAAATACTGAATCTCTTCGAGAATTAAGCCTTCTTGAGCAGAGACAGCTAATTCATATATAAGAAACTTGTTAGAAAAGATGCGTAGGAGACCTTGAGATAAATTAGCCGGTGGATTTAAGTTGAGGTAAGAGAGTGCCTCCCTGTGATGTCCGGAGGGCAAAAAGCGCTGGAAAAGGCCACAGCTGTTGAAATTTTACATGTACATGATTTGGAGGTTGCAATGTTGACTGCAGTGTTTTCTTTTTGTTTGAGATCCTTATGGTGAGCAGTGGTGATCGGTGTTCTGCAGAAGTAGTAATGTGATCTTGTTAAAAAGACCAAAAAGTGAGTTAAGCAAACAAGTAACTCGTGAGCTTACACAAAGTAAGAGAACTGATAAACTGGGACATTAGCAATACTATAAATAAGGTTCAAACTCCCCGGGAAAGAAAATGAGGTGTGAGTATGAGAGTGTTAAGGACGTATGACGTTGGAGTGGTTTATGAATGGCTTTGATCAGCGCTGATTGAGTGAAAGGCAGTGTGTCGACTGGTATGTTGTGTGTGATGCATGTAAAGCGTATAAAAATGTGCATGTGTTGGCCATACTGAATGTGTGCATTGCTGTCGGGGTTCCATTGTTCTGTTCAGAATGATAACTGTGAGTGTCTAAATTAAGTGTGTTTTCCTCTTCGCTCTGTTTGGAGAGTTCTAGATGCTTCAGTTGCCAAATGTCCTATGTTGAATTTATGAGTCAACATCAGCAACCAAGACAAGACAACATTTTTGTAAAACAGTGAGACACCTTCTAGTAAAACTTTTAAATCCAGGCGTTACAACTTGGACTGGTTTGACCACAAGTTTTGCCCAGAGTGTTGTTGGATACAAAAACAAAAGAGAGAAGGAAAAGAGATTTTTCCAGCTTGGGAACACACACACACACACACACACACACACACCACACAGTCTCAGTCTCCCCCCCTCCCTTTTTTCCTCCGTCTCTCACATCTCCGCTTGTTTCTCTCTCTCTTTCCGCCTCTTGCTCCTCCCCCTCTATTTCTTCTCCCTCTCTCTCTCTCTCTTCTCGCCCTCCCTCTCCTCCTATTTCTCCTCCCCCTCTCGTTCCTCCCTGCCCCACCCCCAAACCCTCCCTCTCTCCTCCTTTCTCTCTCCTGCTCCTCGCTCTCTCCCCCTCCCTATCTCTCTCTCTCTCTCTTTCCAAACCCAACGACGATCTCCCCCCCATCCTGTCTCTCCCAGCTCACTCCGCCCTGCCTCTCCCATGTAGCAGCACACGAACATGCCATGGTCTGTGATCATACCGTTTTCTTTATTTTTTTCAGCCTGCCTGTGTGGTTTGATTTAATGTATTTTGTCTAAGGCTAAAGTTGCAATTTGTAATGTCAACTTTTATAGTTGCCTTTGTCAGTGGACTGGTCTCTGAAGTTGGGTTGTTTAAGCTTAAAAGAAACTAAGCTAAGGCCTTTACAATTACTGCATAGGAGACAGATGAGATTTTTAGATGTTTAGGTAAATCAACAGATGATAAAATAAAAGTATAAAATTCCTTTACAGCAAGTCAGACTTTTTATTGCCCACATTTGGTAAAAAGGTGGTGCAAACGTTTTAATCAAATAATTCACTTAATGATAACAAGCACCTTGAGTAAAACATACTAGCATTTACTTTATGTTACCAATTAGGTTTACATTAAGAGAGCATACCATACAATTAAAATAAAAACACGCAGCAACCAGTTGCTTATTAAGTTCAATATTATTAAAATAACTATCTGGACTGCATAAGGCTTGATTAGGATACAAAGAGTAAAAGCAAGACTCGTTTGATTTAGATAAGACAATATTAAATAGTTCCTAAAACTAACAACAATAATAGGAAAAAGATATATTTGAAGAACACTAAATTGTTTAGAACAATACAAATAATCTTTCTAAGAGAACGAAAATGAGCAATCTACCAACAGTGATTATTGGGTGTAAGAACCCAGATTATGCTTCAAAGATCCCTAAGATTTCTAAGAAATGGGAGAAAAGGACACGTGGATTGCCTTCACCATGGCCTGAAAATGGAAGCTTTGACCTGTCACTATGTGAACAAATGGAGACTCGAATTCTGGATTATAAGGCAAAAGATAAAAGTAAGAAAAGAGTGGCAAAAAGAGAACATGAGTTGAACATTTTAAAGTTATTTAAAGAGGAAGGTCAGAAATACAGACAGAACTTGAAACAGCAGTTGACAGACTTGAAAAAACATGATGGAACTAAAAACAACAATCTGAAGCCAGTAGGAATATACCCTTCCCTGGATGGAACACTTAATATCAAGGGAAACTTTGATTACAAAGGTGAAGAAACAGAGCAGGGAGAAGCTCAAATATTACAAGGTGACTTATTGCAGGACATCAGTGCTGAAGTAATGAGAACTAGAGAACGCCCACTTGGCCCACAGGGTGTGTCTCCGGTAAGTGACGGACCTCACATGCAGAGTGCACCTGCGGGAAGCGAACAAACCACATCTGCAATGCAGAGACCACTCCCAAAAAATACAGATTCACCAGTTGCAATTCAGGGCATACATCCTCAGCATTGTAGTACAACAAGGAGACAGCCTTCCAGAAGTGTACAGTTGCCCCAGCAGGGGACATCAACAAATTCAACAACACAACAACCAGGTAGGACAAGAATTATTGATTGTTATGCGGAACACAATGGAAGACCAGGAGGTGATTCATACTGGATCAACTTGGATCATACTGGGCTTGATTTGAGACATGAAATAGATAGAACCATCATTCACGAAATAGAACAACAACTGGACAATCACTATTCTAACCTAAATGAACCACAAGAACAAGCAGAGGCTGCAAATGAGATCGTGCAGCTTACTGAAGGGTCACAAACAAACAGAGAACAAAATGTCAGGCGGTACGATTTGCGCTATCGGCCTAATATTCATCCACCTGATACATACACAGAAGGCAGACAAATGCCAATTCTGGTCAAAGGAAATACAACCCAATATGTTCCCTGGGCCTCTGTGGACCTGTCCGGATTGGTCTCGCGGTCGCCGGATGCACACGAAGGTGCAAATAAGTGGATTAGAAAATTGGAAGAAGAAACAGTAGGGAAACTGCTGGCATTGGGAGACATTAAAGCAGTTTGGGCACAGTGTCTTGGGACTACAACCATGGAGAACATTTTGAAACGAAACTATGCTTGGATGCTTCATCATCGAGCGGATGGAGTTGAATTCAATGCATTTCGTAACGTGCTCTGGACAGAACTGCGAGCAGAATACCCAGCAAGGGTAGACCCCAGAGCACTGAAAGGGGAACCACTGGGTGACAATGAGAACCCAGCAACGTACATCTCAAAACAATTGGAGAGATGGAAACAGGATGCAGAACAGGACATTTACGAGAGTCCTCTACTCACAACCATATTTCGGAATACCATCTTGGAGAGTATGCCAGCACCTGTGCGGAGCAGACCCGAAGATGTTGTTGGTCTGACATCAATGCCACACAAGGAGTTTAGAGATCATGTGGTACACAACGTCGGAAAATACAGAAAAGAGGAGCAAAAGCTAGATGAACAAGACAAAAATATACAAAGAAAGCTGGCCCAACTGCAACTCGGAGAGCTCCAGGGAAAGGGTAAACACAGGCTGTAATGGTGAAAGGGGAAGAACACCCCAACGCCTCATCAACAACACCTACAGCACCTTTTTACTGATGCGGTGCATCCATCACACGTGGGTCCTCCAAACTTTCAAACCGCCCCCGCCACCGCATCCGGTAGTAAATGTCTACCCTACGGCGTGGAATTCACGACCATTTGGAGCACGAGGAAGACAGCAAAGAGGATCCTCATGGGCAAACAGGGGACGAAATGCGGCACCTGGAATACCTGGGAGATGCTGGACATGTAATGAACCTGGACATCGTGCTGAACAATGTTTCCGAAGGCAGCATCCATGAATGGGGCGAGCACGTGGCAGGGCTAGGTTGGGTCCTCTCAGAGGTCCAACTAACACGCCAAATTTTGGCTACTAGGGGTGCCCAGAGAGCTCTACAGGGGAGAATCAGTACCCATTGGTAAGCATGGGTGCTGAAAATGAGCCAATGCTAAACATTCAAATAGAAAATAAAGAAACACCAATGTTAGTTGATACAGGAGCAGCTTACACATGTGTGAGCCCAAATTATGCAACTCATCTCCCCATGTCTGATAAATTTGTATGGACAGTAGGGTTCCCGGGAACACAACAACTAATTCAAATGACGGCTCCTGTACGACTGCTGGCAGATGATGAAGAAATAAAAATACCAAATTTTAGTCTCTGATCAAACCCCAATTAATTTGTTGGGCAGAGATGCTCTGTGTAAACTGAAACAAAAAATTTGGTGTACCCCTCAAGGAGTATATATTCAAAAAGAAGGTCTGGATCTCCCAATGTTCATGCAGGTGCATGAGGCAAACGTTTATTGGCTAGGAGACATTGACAGTCCAATTGGAAATGCAATTTCTGAGTGGGGCCAGTACATTCAACTTCAGCTTCCAGAAGCTAAAAAACCTCGTTTGGACTACCATTGTACAATGTACTACACCTTTTCTAAAAGCAAAGAGTTTGAGGAAAAATGGAACAGCGAAACGCAGGGATTAAATGTGAACCTGGCAACTAAATACATTGTCATTGGAACACAAGGGGCAGCGATAAATGTGGAAACATTAAATGTGGAAACGATTTCATTTCCAAATGGTATAACGTTCCGGAATCGGTGCCACACATAACTTTGTTTGTAAATAAAAATTTTAATGGAAAAGACTTGGGACCAATGATGAAAGTTGCAACAACAACAAAATGGGAAGAAACAGACAATCCATTAATTTTCCAATCACAGGATGCATCAATGATTAAGATTGTGAGCGAAACATTGATGAAATCCAAACCACAAGTGGTGACAGTGCCTGTACATGACACAAGCACATCAAAAGAAAAGGAGATGTCAAAAGGAAGTTTGATGTTTGAGGACGTGTTAAAACATGTTCCAGTTCACATATGGTCTGTTATGGAAATTCTTTTATTTAGTGCTCCAAAGTAATCCAAAGTGCTGTGAACTTTCATTTACCTCTCTCCTCTGACCTCTGTGTTTAGCACTTATAGAGGAGTTGGTCTGTAAAACCATTACCAGAAGTTTAATGGTTAAAACACATCCTGGAGGGTTGTGTCTGAGGAAGAGCAGATGGCTGTCCTCATAAATAAATTTGTTACCTCTGACCCGAGGTGGGGTCTAGAGGACCATGTCTCCAAACTCTTTTAAGTTGAGGTAACACCCACATACTGTTTAAATACTGTCTGTAAACTGTGCTCTGGGCTCTGTTTCACTGACTTGTCAGTGACAGGGTCTTCAAACGCAGAAATGCCTTTGAATAAAACTTATAAAGACAAAGTCTGGATTTTCTCTTGTTGTGAGTTAATTTCTCTCCCACTTTGATAAGAAAAATTCCATTATAGGTCAAAACATGATACAGATGTGGGTCTGGTAAAATCGGCCAGCCCATTTAAGGTTGAGTTGAAACAAAATGTAGACCTTCCATTCCTTCCACAATACCCTTTAAAGGCAGAGGCAGAAAAAGGCATTAGCAGAACTATTGAAGGACTCCTAGAAGCAGGAGTGTTGGTGGAAACAAGGAGTGACTGCAACACACCAATATTTCCAGTCCGAAAAGCAGATGGATCAAAACATTGTTGGGTTCATGATTTGAGAGTCATCGATCAGGTGGTTGAGGATTGGCCGGCAGATGTGCCAAATCCACACACGCTGCTAACAGCTGTCCCACCAGAAGCACAGTTTTTCACTGTCATTGATCTCTGTTCTGCATTTTTCAGCATCCCTCTAGCAGAATAGTCTTTACATTTGTTTGCATTTACAGTGCCTTGTGAAAGTTCTCGGCCCCCTTGAACTTTTCAACCTCTTACCACATTTCAGGCTTCAAACATAAAGATATAAAATTCTAATTTTTTGTGAAGAATCAACAACAAGTGGGACACAATTGTGAAGTGGAATGAAATTTTTTGGATGTATCAAACTTGTTTAACAAATAAAAAACTGAAAAGTGGGGTGTGCAATATTATTCGCCCCCCTTGCGTTAATACTTGGTAGCGCCACCCTTTGTTGCAGTTACAGCTGCAAGTCGCTTGGGGTATGTCTCTATCAGTTTTGCACATCGAGAGATTCCTTGCAAAACAGCTCGAGCTCAGTGAGGTTGGATGGAGAGCGTTCGTGAACAGCAGTCTTCAGCTCTTTCCACAGATTCTCGATTGAATTCAGGTCTGGACTTTGACTTGGCCATTCCAACACCTGGATACGTTTATTTGTGAACCATTCCATTGTAGATTAGATGTTTTCGATCATTGTCTTGTTGGAAGATAAATCTCCGTCCCAGTCTCAGGTCTCTTGCAGACTCCAACAGGTTTTCTTCCAGAATGGTCCTGTATTTGGCCCCATCCATCTTCCCATCAATTTTGACCATCTTCCCTGTCCCTCCTGACGAAAAGCAGGCCCAAACCATGATGCTGCCACCACCATGTTAGACAGTGGGGATGGTGTATTCAGGGTGATGAACTGTGTTGCTTTTACGCCAAACATATCGTTTTGCATTGTGGCCAAACAGTTCAATTTTGGTTTCATCTGACCAGAGCACCTTCTTCCACTTGTTTGGTGTGTCTCCCAGGTGGCTTGTGGCAAACTTTAAATGAGACTTTTTATGTATATCTTTGAGAAATGGCTTTCTTCTTGCCACTCTTCTATAAAGGCCAGATTTGTGCAGTGTACGACTGATTGTTGTCCTATGGACAGACTCTCCCACCTCAGCTGTAGATCTTTGCAGTTCATCCAGAGTGATCATGGGGCTCTTGGCTGCATCTCTGATCAGTGTTCACTTTGTTCAAGATAAAAGTTTAGAGGGACGGCCGGGTCTTGGTAGATTTGCAGTGGTCTGATACTCCTTCCATTTCAATATTATTGCTTGCACAGCTCTCATTGGGATGTTTAAAGCGTGGGAAATCTTTTTGGCTTTAAACTTCTCCACAACAGTATCTCAAACCTGCCTGGTGTGTTCCTTGGTCTTCATGATGCTCTCTGCGCTTTGAACAGAACCCTGAGACTATCACAGCGCAGATGCATTTATACGGAGACTTGATTACACACAGGTGGATTCTATTTATCATCATTAGTCATTTGGGACAACAATGGATCATTCAGAGATCTCACTGAACTTCTGGAGTGAGTTTGCTGCACTGAAAGTAAAGGGGCCGAATAATATTGCACGCCCCACTTTTCAGTTTTTTATTTGTTAAAAAAGTTTGACACATCCAATAAATTTCATTCCACTTCACGATTGTGTCCCACTTCCTGTTGTTCTTCACAAAAAATTAGAATTTTATATCTTTATGTTTGAAGCCTGAAATGTGGCAAAAGGTTGAAAAGTTTAAGGGGGCCGAATACTTTCGCAAGGCACTGTACATACAGAGGAAAAAAGTACAGTTACACTCGCTTAACACAAGGGTTTAAACACAGCCCTCATGTGTTTAACCACATCCTAAAACAAGACCTTGAAGGGTTAAGGCTGAACAGCCCATTGCTGCAATATGTAGATGATTTATTAATCTGCACACCCACATTGGAAGACTGTCATCGAGATTCAATGAAAGTCCTTTAGAGATTGGCTGAAGGAGGTCATAAAGCCTCAAAAGAAAAACTTCAATACTGTCAGCCACAGGTAGAATACCTGGCCAGAGTGATTTCACAAGGAACCATTGGCATTTCGCCTTCGCAACTTGAGGGTGTCAGCAAAGTACCATGACCACGAACGGTTGGTGAGATGATGAAGTTCCTGGGGATGACAGGCTTTAATGCAGACTGGAAAGAAGACTATGCAGAAAAAAACAGCACCGTTAAGAGAGCTTATGAAAGAATCAGGAAATCAGTCATTGAAAACCATGTTAAAATGGACGGCTGAGGCTAAAATAGCTCTTGAAACACTAAAACAGGAAATACAAGTGGCACCCACTCTGGCGATGCCAGACTATGACAAACAATTCTACCTATATGTGGCAAACAGAAAAGATATGTATGTCTCAGCAGTACTGATGCAGGAAACCTGTGCAGGTCGTCGGAAACAAGCTATTGCTTATTATAGCACAAAGCTTGACAATGTAGCACAGGGCTGGCCACCATGCTATCAAGGGCTAGCAGCAGTCTACTACGCCTATGAGAAAGCATCGACCATAACAATGGGTTACCCAGTCACCATTAGGACTCATCACAAAATTGTAGAGTTAATCAATCAAGGGAAGTTTATTGTAACCCAGGCAAGATGTTTGCAGTACATGGTGCTTCTGACATATCCAGATATAACTATTCAAAGATGTAACACCTCAAACCCAGCCAACATGATTCCCCTCGATTGCGAAGGAGAACCACATGAGTGTGTTGCTGAAACAATGAAATACACAAGCCTAAGACCAGACTTGGAATCAATTCCATTGACGAACGCGGAAATCACTTACTTTGTTGATGGCTCATGTTTCAGAGATCATCTCGGGAACCATGCAGGATTCGCAATCGTTGAACAAAAAGGTGATGACTTTGAAACTGTAAAAGCAGAAATGTGTGACTAACCATGCTCAGCACAGCTAGCAGAATTGAAAGCATTAACTGTGGCATGTAAGCTGGCAAAAGGAAAGGAAACAAACATTTTCACAGACTCGGCTTATGCCCATGGAGTTTGTTATTTGTTTGCTTCTCTTTGGAAGCAAAGAGGGTTTAAAAGAGCAGATGGAAGTCCAGTTCTACATATAGAGTAGCTTCAACAGCTAATTGATGCAATGATGCTCCCCTCAAAGCTGGCAGTGATAAAGTGTCAGGCACACCGCAACGGTAATGACGTAGTCATAAGAGGCAACAATGCAGCAGACAAAGCAGCGAAAATGGCATCCCGATGCCAGATTGCTATCTTGGCACCTGTAGTGTCACTGGAACCTTTGGTCACGCCAGAAGACTTGATACTGATTCAACAAGAGGCAAACAGCAGCGAGCGTGACCTCTGGGCAAGAAGAGGTGCAACAATGAGTGAAAATGGTTTGTGGAGATCAGCGGAAGGCCTACTGGTGGCACCAGTGGCATTGTTAACAATGTTGATTTCAGAAGCGCATGGAGCAGATCATTGTGACAGAGCTAAGGTGTTAGAGAAATTGAAAAATCAAGGTTTTTGCGAGCCATGGTAGATGAAAATCTCAGTCAATGTGACATATGTGCTCAAAATAATGTTTGCAAAGGAATAAAATCACCCATTGGACACATTCCAGTCCCTGAGGGACCATTCAAACATCTTGTGATAGATTTTGTAGACATTATCAAACCTGTTCAGGGAAAACGATACATGCTGGTAGTGATTGATAATTTCAGTCGATGGGTGAAAGCCGTCCCATCAAAAACACTGGGAGCAGATACCGTTATCAAATTCTTAACAAGAGAAGTGATTCCCAGATTTGGAATCCCATCTGAAATAAGTTCGGATAACGGCTTAGCATTTGTGCAGAGCCAGGGAATGGTTGAGACAAAAAATGGAAACTTGAAAGCTAAACTGAACAAAATATGTGCTTCAACTAAGCTAAACTGGGTAGACGCTTTGCCGATTGCACTAATCAGCTATCGCATGCAAATGCATAGGAGCACGCATCTAACACTGCATGAAATGCTGACTGGCAGACCTATGCCCATGCCTCAATGGAGGCTACCGTTCAAGGGACCAGCCCTTGAGCAGTTGCAAACAAAGTTGAAAGCTTATGGAACAACTAACTGCTATCCATAAAGCCATCTATTTGCTGGAAAAAGCTAAAAGTTCCAGTCCAGAGACGGTGGTGAACAAACCAGTGGAGCCTGGAGATCTGGTGTACGTGAAGGTGTACAGACGCAAGTGGCACGAACCAAGATGGGAAGGGCCGTGCAGGGTCAAAAGAACCACGTCAACGGCCGTTCATTTAGGGGGAAGTGAAACTTGGCATCATCTAACATATTGCACAAAGATTCATAAAAAAGAGAAAGCGGAACTCAATTCTACAGAGGATGAACACAAGAGTTGCAATGTTGAAACTGATACAAATAAGTGTTCAACTATGGATTTTACAAAGGTGGTGTACAAAGCAGCAGCGAAAGTGGAAATAAACCTTTACAATCTGCAGCCGGCACTACAAGACGCACCATTGCAACGAGAAGCGCAGTCAAGCGCAGAGAGAGCCCAGCAGCGTGAACGAACGGGACCATCATCCCAATGGAGACGAACAGTGACTCAATGGCATTGGTGTTAAGGCATAAAGATCCATCTCCAACAAAGATGAGTACAAAAACAAAACTTATTATACCCAGACCAGTACACACCAGTGTCCTTGCCAGCAGAAGTAGAATTAGTAAGCCATGTGATGTTAATAAAAAGAATGTCAAACATCGAAATATAATTAGAAAACTTCGTAAGGTTAGATATGTGCATGCGGAATGGAAATGGCAGGATTAGCATTACAGACACTGAATGCAAACCAGGGCTAGCAACAGCAATATGATATGTGGACGTAGCTGTGGATGGAGATTATGTGGCAGAAATGTCAAAGACAGAATACAGAGTATGGTGCAGATCAATTGGTTCAATTACAATAAACATGAGGGATGATGGTTTTGATGTGGAAGTGAGATTATAAACCCATTGGAGTGACAAATTGGTAAATGTGATACACAACATTGGTAATGAGAAATCAGACACACACACGGCACCAGTAAGAGGCGAAGGGGTGTTTGGAAATGTATAGAGGACACATTGTTAAATGCTAAAGTAGAAATGATAGGAGGAAGAATCAGGTTACACATCTCACCCAAGAAAACGAGAGATAATTTGTTTGGGTAGAAAACAATATTATTTCTAGATTAGGACTCACAAATGACCAAAAGGCGAATGTGCAGTTGGTACATGGATTACAATTATCAGATTACAGTAAACAAATCAGGGAAAATTTTAAATTGTGGGTTACAAGTTGTAAAAAAACACCTTGGATGGACCTTTTGGAAATGGATGTGATAGCTCTTAGAATAGAGAAAAACATATGAGTTAAGGCTAGAAGAAACGACGAATGGTGGAATAGTGGAGTCAATTATGTTTCGGAAAGTTCCAGACAAAGAAAGCGTATTAATTGGGAACAAGTGTTATTCGCTGTTTACAGTTACTAGTAAAACCCCCACGATTAAGACAGATAAAGACGAGCAAGATGACATAATTTTGCCTGAGGTACATACCACGGAAAAATTAATTGCACCCAAAACAATAGTAAGCACAATAGCAAACCCTGTAGACAATACAAATATTATGCCCTCAGTGGCACCCACTAAAATGACATTAAGTGAATTGATTGTTAAATGGAGAGTCGCCTTAACTAACTCCAGTGGAATTGAAAGAAGACCACTGTGTATGGTAAAACGTAGAACAGGCTCAAAAACAACATACATTTTTTAAATAACACAGAATTATTCATGTTAGCAGAATTTGAAAAACGTAACTGTATTACCAAGAACGGACTGGCCACTACAAACGAAACACAATGCGTCAGGCCTAAACTGATTATGTCCTGATCACAGTTAAAACCACACTTATGCAGAATGATTCAATTAAAATTTGCCAGAGCCTAACCAAAACTAAGTACGGATGCTCTGAAAAGTAGGGCTGTCATGACTATCAAGGCGGCCTGGATGAATTCTATATGGAGCGTCGGGACAACAAAGTAACCCCAAGGGCAATTAATAAATTACAAGACATTAAATGGTATGGATTGACACCATGGGGGATGGAGTTTGGCAAAGGGCCATCCAGAACACATGGTACAGTTGGTCATGGTATACAGCTAGAGAATTGACGGAAAATGATTGTTTAATTTGTACTGTTACCCCTGGAGCAACTCCAATTGTCATTCCAGAGAAATATACATCCAAAGAATGTGCACTGGTACAACTACAGAGGTGCAGAGATGGGGAGTCTACTCCCAGCGTAGACGTGGTGTCCTTCTTCAAGTTACCAATGTGTGGTATAAGTTGCAGACTGCTGTATGGCTCACGCAATTCGCATCCAATATTTAGACAAGTGGAAAGGTTACAAGTTTGAAGCACTGTGTGCTGAATTTAACCTCAGTACTACACAAAGAAGTCCTCCGCTAAATTATGAGGTAGACTATGATACGAGTGTTTTGCAAATGGAGGTTTTGAAAATGGCAAAGGGGTTGATGTGGGCAACACAACAGTAAAATGTAATGTGACGTGGGTGTTATCTTGGTTTAAACACGCAAATAGGACACCGATATTCGTTAAAATTCCAATATGATATCAGAACCCAGACTTTGTAGAACAGGATTGTGAAAACATTACCATATCCATTCCAAGATTATTCTTTCTAGGGGACCAAACACACCCGGTGGCACATAGCTATTGGATGTGTGGGGAAGACATGTAAGCAAATACCTTACCCCTTCGGTGGGTGGGTCTTTGTGCACTCGTTAGAATGAAACTACCTATAACCTTAGTGAATGAAGGAGTGAAAAGTATGATTGGAATAGATGAAAATAAAATGAGAGTTCGCAGAAGTTTAGGTGATTATGGACTGAATGAAGGGGTATATTTGAATCTCATAGGCCAACCACGAGGAATTCCTTTTACCTTGGATCACAGTTAACAAAAATGTTGAGTGGATAAACTATGTTTATTATAATCAACAAAGAATGATTAATTTTACAGTTGAAGGGTTTATGGCTTTAGGTGACCAATTGCATGAAACAAGTAGAATGGCATTGCAAAATAGGCAAGCTTTAGATTGGATTTTAGCAGATAAGGGGGGTGTTTGTCACATGTTTGGCAATCAATGTTGCACATATATCCCCATGAACACAGCCCCAAGAGGTACCTTCAATGCCATAATGGTTAGAGTCTGTAAATTAAAAGAAGAAATGTAGGAGAACGCGGGCAAGGACAGGTGGTCGTGGAAGAGTCTGGAGGAAATATTTGGCAACTGGGGAGCCTTAGCAGTGAAGACAGGATTAACCTTGCTAACTGTATTAGTTGTGATATTCCTGCTCGTGTGTTGCGTGTTGCCTATCATCAGAAAGTGGATCTTGGGAACTGTGTACCAATGGATGACTAAAGATGGGAAACATCAGAAGGTCTAATGCGTATAGCGGCCTGGATCAGATGGACTCATAGTTTTTATTTTTTATTTTCCTATTTTCTCTTCTTTTTACATTATTTACATATATTATACGTCCAATACCTAACAGGAAGACATGTAAAATGTTGCAGACCATATACTGTTTTATGCAAATTCTGCAAGAATGGAAGATATTACCATCATGTTTTATATTGGAAGTTATTGTGTCCACTGATGTATTTTGTTTTAAATTATCCATATGTGCTTGGGAACTGGGAGCCATGATGAACTTGGGCCGGAAATCCAGTGGGACTGCCCGTGTTCAAAGAGACTCTGAAAAGATGGACATTGAGGAAGTTCGGGCATAAAAAAAAGGTGATGTCATTTATCCATACCAAAGTCATATAAGCAATTTCTGTTAAAAGCATATTATTTGTCAAGGTCAATATTACGTGTTTTCATGTTTATGTAGGGGTTGAACTGCCATTTCTGTTTAACAGTTTTCTCCTGGTTATGTTATATTAGGTAGGTAAGTATTTTGTATTTCTTTTTGAGGTTCTTTTGTTAAGGTAAGGTGTATTCATGAAGAATAGGCCTTGTTTGTTTGTTATTTTGGCCTGAGTTCACCCTGAAGCTATGATAATCATTTTAACCTTATGTAAACATGTTAGAATTGTTTTGAGAAGAGTCATTAGTATTGTGAGGGATATATGTGGAAGATGATGATAATGTGGAAAAAAGGACTATAAGGACATGGTTTGGCAAGATACTGGTCAGTGTTTTCTGTATGTCCAGGAAAACATCGGGAAGCTGCCATTCAAAGAGACTGGTGGTTCGGGGACCCCTCTCACGTCGTGTGTGGATTCAGAGACATATGGAGAGCGCTTGGGGACCCTGAATCAGGACTAATGTGATGGCAGAACAATAAAGTTGCAAAAGACTGACCTAAGAGATGTGGAATTGCTCGGAGCACGGAGTCCACATGAGGACGCAGCAAAGGACTTAATGGATGTGTTGCCATGTTATTCTATGTCATCCTATGTTATAATTTCAATGTTCTATGTGGTTAGATTTGCTGAAGGAATGTTCTGAATCATGTTAATCCATTTATACTTGCAAGTTGTGATATTCAGCTTTAGAGGTTTGACATGACCAATGTTTTCAGTTACAAAGGTTTGGTAATAAGACTGACAAAGCAGGACCTGATTGGCATTAATGATAATTTTATTCACTCATAAACATCAGTTATACTCACATGATATTTACAATATAAATATAAGATCTCTCTCAGCTGTTAATTAGATTGAAAACCTAATTAAAGGGGGGATATATGTGGAAGCATAAAGCTCTGTTTTAACTAGATCAAAAAAGTGGTATTATTGTCTTTACCATAATAAAATGAACTCTGTTATAAGTTCACTCTGAGTGGAGACATGCAAGCTGTCTGGTTGGAAAAAACAGATTACATTACATTACTGTTTTGTGGACCTGGAGAAGGCATTCGACTGTGTCCCTCGTGATGCCTTGTGGAGGGTGCTCCAGGAGTATGGAATCGGGGGCCCTTTATTAGGGGCCATCCGGTCCCTGTACAAGCGGAGCAGGAGTTTGGTCCGCATTGCCGGCACCAAGTCGGACCTGTTCCCGGTGCATGTTGGACTCCGGCAGGGCTGCCCTTTGTCACCGATCCTGTTCATAACTTTTATGGACAGGATTTCTAGACACAGCCAAGGGCCGGAGGGGGTCTGGTTTGGGGACCAGTGGATTTCGTCTCTTCTTTTTGCAGATGACGTGGTCCTGCTGGCCCCCTCTAGCCAAGACCTACAGCATGCGCTGGGGCGGTTCGCAGCCGAGTGTGAAGCGGCTTGGATGAAGATCAGCTCCTCCAAGTCAGAGGCCATGGTACTCGACCGGAAAAGGGTGGCTTGTCCTCTTCAGGTTGGAGGGGAGTTCCTGCCTCAAGTGGAGGAGTTCAAGTATCTCGGGGTCTTGTTCAAGAGTGAGGGAAGAATGGAGCGGGAGATTGACAGACGGATTGGTGCGGCTGCCGCAGTAATGGGGGCGCTGTGCCGGTCCGTTGTGGTGAAGAGAGAGCTGAGCCAAAAAGCGAGGCTCTCGATTTACCGGTCGGTCTACGTTCCTACCCTCACCTATGGCCATGAACTTTGGGTCATGACCGAAAGAACGAGATCCCGGATACAAGCGGCTAAAATGAGCTTCCTCCGTAGGGTGGCCGGGCACTCCCTTAGAGATAGAGCTCGGCCATCCGGGAGGGGCTCGGAGTAGAGCAGCTGCTCCTCCACATCGAGAGGAGCAAGTTGAGGTGGCTCGGGCATCTGTACCGGATGCCTCCTGGACGCCTTCCTCGGGAGGTGTTCCAGGCTAGTCCCACCGGGAGGAGGCCCAGGGGACGGCCCAGGACACGCTGGAGGGACTATGTCTCTCGGCTGGCCTGGGAACATCTGTGTTTCTGTGGCACTAGTAACTGGACAGGAAACAGAGCAGAGAGAAAAATGGAAGACATGCAGGGCATGCAAATGGCCCAGGGCTGGGAATCGGACCGGGAACAGCTGCGTTGAGGAAAGTACTCCTGGATCAGTGCTTCTTTGTTCTCTTTGTGTCTCTGCTCTGTTCTCACTAACCCCCAGTCGGTCGCGGCAGATGGCCGCTCACACTGAGCCTAGTTCTGCTGGAGGTTTCTTCCTGTTAAAAGGGAGTTTTTCCTCTCCACTGTTGCTACATGCATGCTTAGTATGAGGAATTGCTGCAAAGTCAACGCTACATGCTCATCCAGGAGAATTGCCTGCTACAAGTCACTGACTCATGCACTTTCCAATTTCAGCCTTTTTAAATGTAGCTGAGAAAACAGCATTTCAATTGAGAGATGTTCATTTTAACTGGTTGTTGTCTACTTGTTTAATACCTCAAAATATTGTTCTAATTGTGATTTCTTTTGTGTGTTGTTACCTCAGACAACCAAAAATGTTGTCATTGTTGCTAATTTTGTTCTTACAGTTTGCATGACCTCAGAAAACTAGTTTCTTTTTGCACTACCCCAGACAAGTGTTGTTTGCATATTTTTGCTATTGTTAATTTTAGATTTCTGGATTATTCACACATTAAAAGAATAATACCTCAGACAACCTTAAAATATTGTCTAATTGTGTTATATTTGGGTTATTTATTTGGCATTTTGCCTATGGTTTAACTAGCATCTGTGATTCTGTTGAGAAAGCATATTCCTGTCACAGTCTGAGTTTGTTTTGGACCAAGATGCAAACAGTCCCTTGGGCTCAGCATATTGAAAACAGATCTCTTTAATTCAGGCTCAATGAAAAGCACTTACAAAGTCAAAGGAGATTCACAGGCAGGATATCTCAGGTAGAATAATCAAAAGGACAGACGTGACAAACATGATATACATGAAACGAGGAACCAGCGAAGAATAATTAGAGGAACCGGGTATATAAGCAGGGAGAGAAGGAGAGTGGACCAATAAGGGAGAAGCTAGGTTAATCAGAGGAGAAGTGGAAGCAGGTGTGGGAACTGGCTGTGGAGACTGAGGGAATGAATGGTTACTATGGTGACAAGAACTAGGAAACACAGGGACACGAGGGAACTAAACTAAAAGAAAACCAAAGGGAAACTAGAATCTAAGGATAACACTATCTGATAAGGAAGAGCAGGGAAGCAAAGACCTAGAATTACTATAAACTAAAACGTAAACAATAAGTGGAACTAAGCCTAATGAGGAAACAAATACCTATAAACTATAACCTGTTGGAAAGAACTTAAACAGTAGAGACTAATATGGAGAACTATACTAGAAATAAGGCAGGGGAGAACTACTAGTATAAAAGGGAAATAAACACTGAGTAAATAATAACTGAATGGGATCTAAGGACAAGAGGAGGAACTACTAGGGGAACAGCAAAGAGGAAAGGCATAACAAAGTAAACAGAAGGAATCCATAAACATAGCTATTAAACCAATAGAAACACTAAACATAAGCTAAACATAAATAGTAACTCTGGAAAGAACTAAATCTAAGGACATGTAAACAAGCACAAGAGTCTAAGCAAATATTAATCAAACCAAGTAAACTACTAATCAAAGGAACAGGGAAAACCTTTAACGGCAAAGTAAACAAAAACAAAGAACAAAATGGCAGATCCTGACAGTTCCATGTTGAGATTGAAAACGGTAAGTTTTCATGTTAATAAAAATATTTTTTATGCCTTTAATTATTTGTCATTTTTTATCCCCATGGTATCGAAAATTAAATCAATTATCGAATATTTTCCAGGGATTGATATCGAGTTTGAAATTTTAGTATCGTGACAACCATAACTCTAAGTTTACGTTTAGTTTTTTGCATGTTTAGGAGCTGCTGGTCGGCAGATGAATTATAGTGGAGACTGTCACTTGTCCAACATCAGTGTCCGACCTCACAACTGCAATTCTGAAGAATGGCCAAAAAAATTTCAAAAACACTCCCATACTTTGTGGAAAGCCTTCCCAAACCCAAGGGTTTGCTGTTATTGCAGCAAAGGGCGGATAGATCTCATACTAAACACTGTGGATTAACAAGGGGATAACACTAAAGTTCATGTACGTGAATGCAGATGAGCAAATATTTGGATAGTTCTGATGAGCTTTCACACCTGCCCAAAGGAAGCAGACTGTCAGAGCAAACAAATGGCATGAAAGTGTCCTAAGATAGTTATGACTGCATTCACACTGAAGAAAGCTTTTAAAATTTCCAAATTTTTACAATCATATGATTCATTGTCCACAAGGCATTCATATAAAAACTACTGTGAGAATCCATCTGGCTTACTATATGTATTTTTGTCCTCTAATGCTATCAGACCGACAGTTTGTTTCCCACATCAATTCATAGTTGACAGCTATCCAACAGTTTTTTCTTAAATTAAATCCACCCAAAGACACAAACTGGCAGTTTTTTTCTCAAGTACAGAGCTTTAATCCTGTTCCACAGTCTACTTAGACCTGAGTTGGTCCAAAACAACATCATTAACCTATTTATCTAGGCTTCTCAAATGACCTGAATTCTGAACTTACCGAAGTGATTTTCCCTGATGATGGAACTAAAATCTCTTCAGCCATTTAAGAGTTCTGGTATCTGGTCCAAAGCGGTAAAAAGTAAAAAAAGATCCAGTCTACAGGACAGTCATAACTGTAGTAGCAGGCGTGATCACACTGGTTACAAAATATTACGTTTAGGAGGTGGGAATAGTTAGTGTGCAGTGTGTTGAGCAGTAGTCCACAGGCCTTTAATAACAATCTCCCACACTGTCATCACATGATAGAGAGCAGCGTGACGGATGAAGAGAAAAGCCTGCTGAGAGCAATTAGCTCTAACAAAATGTTAGAGGTTAGGGGATACAAGATGCATAGAGGGTAAAGAGAAAGACCGAGGGATAAGAATAAGAAGTAAAAAGTGAAAAAGTTCGAAGTTAAAGTCTGAGCTGAAAAAGTGAGACAAAAGGAGAAAGTCAAAGAGAAAACTGTGGTGGCTCAGAAAAAAGAAAGTGAAATAAAGGAGAGATCAGCTCCAAGGAAAAGAGAAACAGAAACAAGGACAGGATAGGAGAGGATGGTCTAAAGAGAAGAGTTTGAAGAATTAACACAGCAACAAAGAAACAGAAGATGAAAGTGAAAAATGGAGCCAAAGAGAAGAGATTAGAGGAGATTAGGACTGAACCAAATGTGGAACTCAGCAATTAACAGGACTATTCAAGCAACTGGAAATCTTTGCTTTGTTTTAAATTGTTAATTTCGATGCATTAGAATCATCACTCACACACACACGTATATGTGTATGTGTAACTTGCACATTACCTGGACAATGCATCTGCTAGTTTTCTTAACTGTGTAGTTTTATGTGGTTGTATGTTTCACATAATGTGGTTTCCTTGTCTTATTATTATTATTATTATTAATATTGCTTGTTGCCTTTCTATCTGTTGCCTTTCCACTTTGCTGCTGATGCAGTTGAAAGGACAATTAATAATAAATCTATTTTATCATATGCTTGTTGCTTAATTTGTACTTTGACCTGATTAAACATCTTGTTTCTATTTTTCACAAAGTCTGGTTTCAACATATACATTGTGAGATTAATTTGAAAATGCTTTATAGTCAGTCACCCCTCTCAGTTGTCATGTGCTCATAATTTTGGTTACAGTTGATAGAGAAGTAGCTGTGTTTGTTGTGGCTGGTCACTGAGTTACAACCACCCGCCTGGCATTATGCACTTCCTAATCCTATGACTTACTTTAACTGCTTCAGCATGAAAGGCTGGTTTTGTTCATTTAATCTTGTTCTTCGGCACAAACATTATCTTAACTTATTGCACACCTAGATATTTGTGGATTCCACCAGCTGAACTGAAAACCGATGATATTATGCAGGTAATATTGTTTGGGTAAGACTGCTCAAAGGGAGGCAAACATGAAACACCAACTAGAATTTTCTAAATTAAACGTAAACCTCACTGTTGTATGAATATTTGTGCTGCAAGTTTCTGTCTGGGTGGTCACACATAGGTTTTACTGTACCACACAATGTGTCAGTGTGCAATAATGTCAGATAGTCATCAACAACATAAGAATGAGTAACAGACACAAAATAAGGCCCATAAATGATGTGCATGTCCTGAGTCTAGTTTCATCGGATCAACATTTCTAGGACCTACATAACAAGAGTCTGTCCCACAAGATTGGGTCTCCCCAACAACTCTTTACTTATTCTCACCTCTCCTGCAGAGAATCAAGACCTCCCCAGCTAGAGACTGCAGCTTCTGGGTTTACATCAGGGTCTTCACAGGTGGGATGTGCCTCATAAACTTCCAAGGGGGAAAGGTGAGTATACCCACAGAGGCTGAGATCAGCAGGTCGTGGTGAGTGGTGCTTGTTGGTAATAAGCTTCTTATTCTTTTTTCCAGAGGACATGAGAGGGAGTGAAGCGCTGGAGGGTACACAGGCAAGTGGGTAATGGCGGAGTGTTGTCGAGGGGTCCTGACAGTGTAAAGCAGAGGAGCAACCAGGGAAGCAACCAGAGGACCGGTGACGAGATTAATTAAGGGAGCTTTAGTGTGAGTTCTCCAGCAAACTCTGAGAGCAACAAGGCAGAGCACTGGAATCCAGGAGCGGAACAGGAACTGGCAATCTGATTTCCTGAAGGAGAGACAACAAGAAGGTAAGCATGGTAAGAAGCATAAATGAGGTAGGCCTGATTACCGCTAACATGTTTGTTTGCTCACATGAACAACCTGGCATCTGCTTCAGGGAATGCGCTCCCCTTTAAGCTCCTCCTGATTGGGCTTGATGAACTGTAATTATGAGGCACACCTGCTGGTCACAGAGGAGGTAGAGACACACACACTAACCTGCACACATCCCTGTCGATATGACAAAGGGAGGCCACAAGGAAGCATCGTGATCAGAAACCCAAACCACTTCAACGGACACCTCACAGTGTCAAGGAGCTGCAGCAGTCTAAATTCATCTTAGATGTCTGAGCTCCCAACCAATTCTTTAAGTCAGCTGAGCAGCTCCTTTATCCTTGATCTTGTTCTTTGACTAAAGCGCCGGAGTGAAAAATAACTGCAGTATTAGCTTTCAATTCCGCTTTTTGTCCAGTTGACAACCACACTCTATGACTCTTATTCCTACCAGTTCATATACAGATGAACATACTGTTGAAGAGTATGTTGAAGGTCATGTTGTATACGCACCAACACATTGTCATTAATGATATACAAGGCAACATCACTGAGGGTCACAAATGAGACATTCCTCCTCTGCACAACACATTTTTGTTTCACGGATGCTGACACAAGCTTTCTTTAAAAAAGGTAAGTGAATAGCCCACCCCAGTGATCCCTTATATGCCTCACAGACCTGCACAAACCTCAACAGGATCCATTAGAGACAGGATCAAACACTTTCTTCAGGGCCTGCCTACAAGCTGGACAAAAACCATAAACCTCCTGTATCCAGTGTTGGACAAGATCGGCTTCAATGCAAGGCAGTTTGAAACACTACAGCCCCTTTTTAACCCCCAACTCAATTCCCAGTTTACCCTCACTGTTTGTATGGGTTTACCAGGTTTGTCGGACAATCATCTCTCCCACTGGACCAAACTTGCCACCAACTGGAACTCGGCCCTGTCAGGGATTTGTGTGGCATTGTGGGTCCTGCAGGTTTCCCTGGAGGGTGGGACTGAACTGTGTGCTCCTGCACACCTGTGTGTTTTTTAGCTTGTCAGCTGGAGCTTAAGAAGAGCTGGCTGCAGGTCATATGACGTCTAAGTGTCAGTCTATGTGGCAGAGAATTGTGAGATCTCTTTCCAACAAAGGGGATGAATAGGTAGTACTAACCCGGCTTCAGAGAGCCTACAAAGAGAGCAGCTTGGTCATACTGACTGAAATATGGCTAACTGCGCTAACTTTGGACAAACAGGTTTCCATTTACTCTGGGCCGACAGAACCAAGTAGAGCAGTAAGAAAAGAAGAGGGGGTCTGGCTGTGCTTGTAAATAATAGATAGTGCAACTCTGGGCATTTAACTGTCAAATAGATGTTCTGCAGTAAGGACATTGAGCTGTTAGCTGTGGGCATAAGGCCATTTTATCAGCCATTGGTGTTTACTCATGTCATCGTGACAACGATGTATGTCGCCCCCACTAATGCAGGAGCTAACTGTGATGTCATCCAAGCTGTTATCAGCAGAATGTAAACGCAGCATCCCCCAGGGACTTTACTGATTTCAGAAGACTTTAATCATGTCTCCCTGTCCTTCACTCTCCCCACTTTCACAACAAAACACTGGACTTATTTTATGCCAATAAAAGGAGGCATACAGCTCATCACATCTCCCTCCCCTGGGGGCTCAGATCACAACCTGGTTCATCTCAAGCCTGCTTTGTACACAGAAAACCAGCTGTAACATGCAAAGGAAAGAGGTGGTCTGAGGAGACTGAAGAAGCTCTGAGGGACTGTTTCAGCTCCACTGTGTGGGAACAGCTGTGTGCTCCTCATGTGGAGGACATTGACAGCATTGCAGACTATCACGGACTATGTTAAGCTCTGTGTGGACAACACTGTGCCCCTCATGAAGGTACTGTGTTTCATTATTACAAGACCTGGATCAACCCTGGAGTAAAGGCTCTCCTTAAGGAGAAGAAGAGAGTCTTTAAATCAGGAAACAAAGAGGAGCTGAGAGCTGTGCAGAAGGAATTGAGAAGGAAGATCAGAGATGGAAAACAGAGCTACAGGAAGAAGATGAAGGACCAGCTACAGCAGAACAACATCAATGGGGTTTAGAAGAAAAACTAAACTCCCAGGCTGAAGAAGATTTAGGATGAGTGAAGGATCTAAATCAGTACTCTTAACAGATTGGATCAAACACTACCCTAAAAGCTCAGTCTCACCTACTGCAACCCCCTAATTTTCTATGTATGTCTACTTTTCTTCACATAACTTCACACCTCTTAGCTCCCAGGCATCACCCACCCCCTATGCTTTTGAGGACCCCATCTCACACCCAACCTTCCCCAGCACCACCCTGTACCTTACAACACTTCAGTTGAAGAACAACCTGCGAAAGATAAATGTGCAAAAGGCTGCAGGTCCAGATGGCATCAGCTCTAGGCTCCTGAGGTGCTGCGCAGATCAACTTTGTGAGTCTTTAACCTCAGCAGCTACAGGCCGGTAGCACTGAACTTACATCTGATGGGTGGACTGCACCCATTTTTGCCCCCTGATGAGGTCTTTGTTGGATCCACTGTAGTTCACCTACCAGCCTGGCATCAGGGTGGATGATGATATCATCTACCTCTTACATCAAGCTCTGACCCACCTGGAGAAGACAGGAAGCACTGTGAGGATCATGTTCTTGGATTTATTTAGTGCTTTTAATACTATTCAGTCTGAGAGTGGACAGACAGTGGACAAGGGACTTTGTGGACTGGTGCCAGGGGAACCAACTCTTAGGTGAATTTCCGCGGGAGCAAACACACCACGTTGACTCAGGTGAATATCCAGGGAACTGACTTTGAGACTCTACTTGGGTGTTCACCTGAACAACAAAATGGACTCGAGCAACAATACTGATACCCATTACAGGACGGGTCAGAGCAGATTCGATGTGCTGAAGAGGCTGAGATCGTTTGGAGTTCAGGGAGTGTTCCTTAAGAACTTTTTGACTTTGTGGTGGCATCAGCCATATTATATAGGTGAGTTTGTTGGAATAGCAGCTTATCTACAGCTTAGAGGAAGTAGTTAAATAAGCTCTTCAGAAGGCCAACTCTATCCTAGGATGCCCCCTCAACAAGACAAAAGGACTCCAGCAAAAATAACATCGCTGTAGGACAATATCTCCCACCCCATGCCTAAAGTTCTTGCACAACTGGAGAGCTCCTTTGGTGAAATACTGCGGCATCCTAGCTGCACAAGGGAGCATTATCGCAGATGTTTACTCCCAGCAGCAGTCAGACTTTATAACCATTACTGTGCCAAACAAAGTCAATAGGTATTTCCACCCCTACTGCTATTTGCACAGTTTTTCCATTTTTTGTAAATAGTGTGTTGTTGTGTTTCTCATACATGTCTTCCCGGTCATCTGTCTGAAATCTGTGCCTCCTCAGAACAACCTCCCAGTCTCCCTCCACAACTCTGTGCCTCCTTGGAGTGACATCCAGGTCGCCCTCCTAAATTCTGCTTTTGTTTTTTGTTGTTTCGCTTCTTCCACTCCTTCCAAGGTCCCTGATGTGGAATTTCAGAATTAAAGCAATGCTAATGTGACAATATCTCCCAGTCTTTTACTGCATTTATAACTCCATTTAAAGAAAACTGTATTTTTACAGAATGAAGCTACACTATCTCTAAATGTCACTTTATTCATTTCTGATGTGGAAATTCAAAATTATACCTCTGGAATATTCCAATATAACCTATATTTACACTATAAGCAACTATTTAAAAGAAAAATGTCTGCCAGAGACGGATTCCTGTTCAGGTTAGGATCATCTATATCACTAATATGTCATATCTGCTGTCAAAATCTGAATCCACCTGAATTTTCCAATATCGTGCTGTATTCCTCAGCGATATTTTATCCAGATGTGTAAAACCTGTAGGATGCTCAGATTTGCAAACTTCTTTCGACTTTGATCGTTTATAGATTCTTTGTTTCTCCAATACATCTTTCTACATGTACTCTGACTGATGCAAGCCCTATTTTGGCCTTCACCTTCCTGGGGCCAGGGATGTTTTCTTTGAAATGAGTTATAAATAGGCATCTTTATGAGGCTTTAATTTAAAAATCTTACATGAAATATGAATAAAGAATATTCAGTGCCCTCTTCAGAAACTAAACTGTTCATCAGAAAAGAATTCATCATTCAATGACAGTTACTTTAAAAAGATTAATAATATGGTGATTAATATTGGCCATATTTACCAGGCTTTATATCTTTCAGGAAATATCATTGTAAATGTTTAAAGATGCTAATTTAATGTTAAAGTTCTTAAAATATGCTTCCTCTGGTTAGATTGGGAAACAGTCGATAATTGAGTCATGCTTTTATTTTGAAAGCAGGTCTATAAACGTGAATGCCTTAATACTTTGTACTCCGGCAAAGTATTTTTCTCAGTTAGGGTCAACAGGGCACAGCAAACTATCCCGCCTAGGAGCACCATCAGTTTGTACAAAATGCTGAGTGATGTTCCTTTACATAACTTTTCGGTTCAGTTAGTAATTGTTCTTGACAAGCCCTGCAAGAGGGTGTCCCATCCAAACGTTTTGATGCAATCAGAGACAGCAGAGAAACATGGTGAAAAAATTTTGGTTCCTGCTAGTATGAACCTGCTACCCAACAATCGTTATGTTCAGAGTGGTGTGCGTTCATGAATGAAAAACTATATCCACATTCTCATTTCCATATTTCCACCTTCAGTTGCATGACATCTCATGCTAATGTTAATACAAGATGTTAAAGCATCATCTCTGTCTCCTCATTGACTCTTCAGTGAGTTTAGTCAGCGCTGAGTCTGCCTGAATAGCACCTGAGAGTCCATCCTGGCTTCTGGGGTATTGACAGTGGCAAATACGTTCTAGTCCCTCACAGTCCATGAAGTCAAAGCTATCCTGACCCACCCCAGACAAACTGCTTCTACTTTAGCCAGATGGTTGATATTTAGGATTTTTCAGCCATGGTGCACAGCCTTAGTGCCATGTTTGGTCTCTTGCTACACTGCTCCTGGATTCCTAAAGCTCCTGTTCTCCGTATCATGCTCAGGCGAGTGTTAGATGCCATACTCCATCGAACCTGCTGTGAGCCTCCTATCCAGTCCTGCCTACAGCCCTGCCGCTCTGAAGGAAACACCACACCCTTCTCCACCTGCCTGTCTACCCTCTAACACTGCTTGGGCCATTACAGCGGAAAGACTCAATCACACAGAGAGGACAAAAGCACACCAGCGCTCCGACTAACCACCTCTGCCGAATTCAGTCACCGTGGGGAAGACTTATCCCCTCCAGTGAACCTACATCGACCCCAACCAGTAAGTCCATCTCAGATTCATACCGAAACCATCTCCATATGTTTCCCTGGAACATCAATAACCTCTTGTTATTATTTGGGGTTGTTGGGTTTTTGGTTTCTGTTTTTTTCTTTGTTTTTCACAGTTTAGGTTTTGAATCATGTTTCTGTTAGTTTTTCTGGTCATGCTTTAGTTTTGTCAAGTTTGGTTTTAGGATCTGGTTATGTTTTTGTTTCATGTTTTTGGAGTTATAGTTCTATTTTGTTTCCTTGGATTTGCGTTCTAGTCAAGCCATGTTTTGCTCCTGTCACGTCCGTTCTGTTCATCAAATTTATCCGGTTCACCTGCACCTTGTCAATCTGTCTTCTTGCTCCACCTGGTTTTCACTCCATATATACACACCTTTTCAGTTAGTCATTGGGGAATCATTAGCTCTACTCATGTCTTGTTTTGTGGACCATGCCATGCCTGTCAAGCCAGCCTGCTTTTGTTTTGTTCCTGCCTCTTCTAAGAGTGAGTTTTTGTTTAATTAAAGCCTAAAGTCAACTACCGTCATGCTGCCTGCTTTTTCTGCGTTCTGGGTTCCTCTGTAGCACAGACCGTAACACCTCTCTCCTCTTCTCCTCAGGGAAGATCCTGATCCGTCCAGCAATTCCAGTCCGGGTCCAAATCCAAACTGCTCACAAATTCAATAAACTGTTAATACACCTTTCTGTTAACTGTTAATACACCTACATATTTGGTGATATTTTTTCCTCAGCATTATTGGGGATAGGTAATCATTTATTAAAGAAAATAAGAATTCTTCACCATTGAAAATATCAATTTATCTAAGCATTACTTGAATCCTTCAATATTGAGTGGTCTGTGACCTCATCTTTGGATCTTGGTATCCAAAAATTTGGTCCTCAACCATCTTCATCCCCTGAAGAGGTCTTTGTCAGATCTGTTGCAGTTGACCTACTAGCCTGGCACCGGGGTGAATTTCATCTACTGTATTTCCTGCAGCAAGCTCTGACCCATCTTAAGAAACCTGAAAGCACTGTGAGGATTATAATATTTGATTTCTTCTGTGCTTTTAATTCCATTCAGCCTAGACTCCTGAGGGACAAGCTGTTGCTGTCCGGAGTGGACCACCATCTATCACAGTTGATGGTGGACAACCTCACTGTGCATGAGGACACAGTGCTGTGTGTCTGATAGGCTGGTCTGCAGGGACCTCCATACTGCAGACCATCACTGCTCCCAGCATACCTTCTTGTAAATAGTCTGTTTTTGCACAAATATGTAAATATAACCATTTGTACAGTTTTACATATGCATTTTATAGAATCTGATCCTGGCCTCCACTTGCTTCTATTTTGTTTTTAATCTATAAATATAAATACAGTTAATGTATTCTGTATTGGTAACCATTCTCTCCTCCAAAATTAATTATATGGGACTAATAAATGCCTCCGCCACTCTCAATGAATAGATAAAAATCACTTAATGAAAGAAGTATGTTAAATTCTAAAACAGATTAGGGTAAAATATGCTATGCTGTTGTCCACTCAGGAACTTTCTCTGTTATTTATTAAAAGGACGCTATGATGGAAACTGCTACATTTTTAAAACCATGATAAACCTTGAGAACAGTATCTGGCCCATGTCTACTGATATTTATTGTACAGTTTCTAGTTGACAATCAAAAATTAGTACCGTGCACTTTTTGGTAACAATGCTGTTATTATATATGTTTCTGCAGGTGTAGAAGCAAGCAGGGTGTTATCTTGTATTCTCTTCATCCTTCTTTCTCTCCTCCATTCTTTTCTCCTTCTCTCCCTTTTTCCTTTTTGCCCCACCTCTCTCTGTTTTGTGCTTCTTATTTTTTCCTTTTCGTTTCTGTCTCCGTGTCCTTAAAAATTGAAATAGTCCTAAAGCAGTTTCTAATAAAGTTTCTTTTATAAATATCAAGCAGAGCTTTAAATTGTTAGCTGTAATGCTCCACTTGTGAAAGTAAATCTATTGGGCTTCTTCTTGGCACTCAGACAACTGAGCACTACTGTGCAGGAGAGTACACTTTTAAAAAAAAAGACAATAAAAAATCCTTCTCTTGTTGCCATAAGATTAAGCTGCTGGTTATCAAACCAGGATCTATGGAGAACATCTCTTGTTATCTTGATATGTCTTGTGGATTGTTTGTTGTGATTGTTGTACTAGTTTTCCCCTGTCCAGAAATAATTTTACCCAAGGCAGACAAATAAAAAATCTAAAAAACGGGCCCCCATATCTGGGGGCCCGTTTTTTACCAGATCTGATATGTTTATTCCTGGTATCAAGAGTATGCAGAGGACTATAGATTGGAATAAGCTCAGAAAACCTAGTTTTCATAGCGTTCAACTCAGTAAGTTGGAGGAGACCAAAGCGATGGAACGCCGGGTGTGTTGGGCATGTGTAGCATTGAACCCGGACCATGACACAGCTCGTATCAACTTCTTTTGCAGGTTTTCCAATTTCCTTTAATGACTAGGGTAGGCATTGCACCATATGACATTACAGTAATTGATAAGAGGCTCAAAGAGGGTTTTGTACAAGGTGAGAAGAGCAGGTAGAGGTAGGTAGTATCTTATTTTGAAGAACAGACCAACATATTTTGATATTAAGTGTTTTATATGATGTTTAAAGTTAAGTGATTTATCAATGAGGACCCCCAGGAACTTTGTGGAACAGACTTATTGTAGCTCTTTATCTTTTACCTTTAGATGGATATCATTAGTATCTAATGTATTCTTATTTGATTGGAACACAATAAAGTTAGTTTTGCTGATGTTAAGAGATAATTTATTGCACTTGAACCAGGTATCTATTTTTTGTAGTTCAGTGTTTAAAAGATACTGTAGGTCTATTGTGTTTTCATGTGACAGGAACAGATTAGTATAATCAGCAAACAAAACCCTTATGTAATATTTGAGAAGAATTTACAAAGTAATTGATGTAAATGATAAAAAGCAAAGGCCCCGGAAGTGAGCCCTGGGGGACCCCATATTAGATTTCCTTATTTAAAGGAATTGTATTGTAATTATTAATGTTCACATAATGTTGTCAACTGTTCAAGTAACTTCTAAACCAGTTGAGCGCCTTTCCTCTAATGCTGTAGTTTTGTAACTTCCCAAGTAAATATGCTAAATCAAAGAAAATGCCATCACCACAGTAACCTTGATCAAAAGCATCACTGATTTTCTCAATGAGATCCAGAATATCCATACAGGTAGAATTCTTTTACCTGTATGGAAGCCATACTGGGAACTAGTGAGAAAATGTAACTTATCCAGGTATTCACTCAATCTGTTATATACAACTCTCTCCAGTACCTTAGATAGAGTTGGTAGGACAGAGATTGGCCGATAATTAGTCATATTGTTTTTGTCACCAGATTTATACATTGGAATAATTCTAGCAATTTTGGTCATTTTTGGAACTAAATGAATTAATGATATATTGATGCAGTGTGCAATTGGTTTTGTTGGAGATGGCTGGCAGAGTTTTACTGCATATTCCATCTGTTCCTGCAGTACGAGTGCTCATCAGTTTTTTAATTATTGTATAATGATTGTAATAATTTCCAGAGAGATTTGTAGGAAAATCCCTGGGGAGGCCTGGTTTTATTCGCAAGGTTTTCACCTATCGAAGATGAGCAGTTATTTAAGATGTCAACATTTATGGATTCAAGTAGCACTGATGATTTCTGGCCCCTATTTAAAACTCTATTTAGAACTGCCCAGGTCCTTTTGGAATCACCTTGCACAGCACTAATACGTTCAGTATAATATTTACATTTACTCTGTCTTATTATGTCAGTTTATTTCTAAATCTATGGTATTTCTGTCTGTTATTATCACTGGGTTTTTTAATATTGGTAGAGTTTATTTTTTATGTTTTATAGAAGTGAGTATCCCTTTGGTGAGCCAGGGATTACGGTCATTATTGTTGTATATGACAGTTTTCTCAGGGATGGTATTATGAATAGAGTCAGTTAATTCATGTATCAGACTTTCATATGCAGCATCTGGATGCCGAGACCCAACAGCATTAGTCCATGCTTTAGTCCCAAGATTATCACACAATCGCTGCAAGGTTCCGTCATTTAGTACTTTGAGTTGTGTCCTGCAGCAGGAAGGTACAGTTTTATGTGGTTCAAAAACAACACAATAGGCAAATGGTCAGATATGTCAGACATAACTATGCCAGACTCCAGTTTAGAATTTTGAATATCTGTGGCAATATTATCAATGATAGGTTTGGATGAATGAGTTCCTCTAGTATAAGTGTTTGTCAGTAAGAATGAGGAGGAGTCTAGAGTAATAATAAAGTCATTTTTTATGGTATCAGCCTTAGAGATATCTATGGTAAAATCCCCAAGGAGGATACAGTTATTATTTTTACTGTTTAATGCATATACGGTTTCCTCTAATTTATTGTTAAAGATAGCAGGATTTGAATCGGGTGGACGATAGATTACTCCCATGATAAGACTACTACCTTTCCCGCTGTTTATGTTGACAAAGAGTGAATCGGAGTAGTCATCATCCCCGGACAAGTTATCACAAACATTGACCTGAAGTCTGGTGTTTACATATAAATATACTCCTCTACCTGTCCTTCCCAGTCTATTCTTATAGTAAAAGTTGTAGCCCTCTGGCTGAAGGGTATTAGTATATGACCTTTCACTTAACTAGGTTACTGCCATTTTCAGCGCCATACCAGCTTAGAAGTATCCTTGCCCTTCCGTATTGTAGTTATGCAGGACTTTTCCTTATACCAGATTCTCATTGTAATGATGGCTTGACATGATTTTATCATTAATTGCCTCATAACTAGAACTTGGTTTTCTCATTTCAGCATTCAGTTTTTCTGCTTGCAAAGCCACATGCGGTTGCCTAGGTCGCCATGTGCTGAAGGAGGTGTTGCTGCAACAATTCAAAAATAAATAAATAAATAGAATGAAATTAATAATAGCAACAACATGCAGCCTGGACTGGTGCCCTTATATCATGCTTTGTATTGTAAATAAAATTTTAAAAATACAAACAACACCATACAACCTGTTGCTCCTGTTAAAAGGAAATAATTCTGCCACTGGAGGAAAAAAAGACTATTGCTACTTCTGGTAAAAGAAAAGCTAAATAATTTCCTTTTAATTGCATTTAAAATTTGTTTTTTCATTGACAGAAAGGCAGAATTACAGTGATTATATTAGGCGTATCAAAAAACTTTCAGTCCACTGGATTGGATTGTGTGTGTGTGAGTGTGTGTGTGTCTTTTATTCTGTGTTTGTTGCTCCATGGAAAATAGTGTTGGTAAATGAAAGACATGTGCCTCCGGTTAAGCTAATGGAACCTAAAAATGCCCTATAAAAATGTCTCTGAGTCCAAGTTGTTCTTAGTCAGTTGACGCTGATTGAAAGAATGCTTGGCATTTATTTCATGTAAATCAGTGTTAGCCCTCTGATTGGCCAGGGACCAGGACGAGGTTTATGCTTGCTTTGACTGCTTGAAATCTAAATGTCTGAATAAGAATTACAGGAAGAATTCAAACATTGAATCACTGCACATATCAAGATTAAGAATCAGATATTTTGAGAATTAAAATATGTTTGTGCTTTATGCATACTGTTAAAATTCACAACAGGTAGGGCTGCCAGTAACACTGGTAGGATTGCGAAAACAACTTTAAATATTGGCTTATGCATTTGTCTGATGAATGCAATATATAAGGCGTTGGTCATTTTTAAAAGTTCTTTGCTTTTATACCTTTTCACCTAGAATTTCAAAGCTGGAAAAAAACTAACTTTTCTTTATTGCTGTTTCAGAGACATAATCACATTAGAAACAATAAGATAAATACAGATAATTTAAAAATCTGTACAAAATAAAGTGATTCAAGAGTGATGTTAGTGGTGCTCTGCCAGAACTCTCTGCAGTCATGACCACTCTTTCTAGATGACGGCAGCCTTCTGCAGTGCTGCCTTCTTACCACACAGTGACATACTTGGTAAGATGCCCCATAGTGTCAGCCAGCGAGCTGTGCAGCCATATTTTGTAAATCCAGTTCGTTAAATCAATGCCTTTGTTTTTAAATGCAATATATGCAAAGCTATATTCTATGTGCTGTAAAAAAGTCTTAGACCCCTTACAGCTTTCTTTTATTTTGGGTCACACTTAAAGGTTTCAGATCATCAAGGAAGTACACCATATTGCCAAAAGTATTAGCTCACCTGCCTTAACATGTAAACTGAGGTCCCAGTCTTAATCCATGGGGTTCAGTATGATGTCAGTCCACCCTTTGCAGCTATAATAGCTTCATCTCTTCTCGGAAGGCTGTTCACAAGGCTTATGAGTGTGCTCATGGGAATTTTTTACCATTTTTCTAGAAACACACTTGTGAGGTCAGACACTGATGTTGGAGAAGAAGGCCTGGCTTTCAGTGTCCGCTCTAATTCATCCCAAAGGTCTTCTTTGGGGTTGAGGTCAAGACTCTGGCCAGTCAAGCTCATCCACACCCAGCTCTTCCATTCATGTCTTTATTGACCTTGCTTTGTGCACTGGTGCATAGTCAGGTTGGAAGAGAGGGCGGCCATCTCCAAACTGTTTCTTTAAAGTTGGGAGCTTGGAATTGTCCAAAATATCTTGATATGCTGAAGCATTCAGAGTTCCTTTTACTGGAACAAAGGGGCCAAGCCCAGCTCCTGAAAAATCTCCCCACGGCATAATCCCCACCCCACCAAACTTTACACTTGGCACAATATAGTCAGACAAGTACTGTTATCCTGGCAACCGCCAAACCCAGACTCATCCAACAGATTGCCAGAAGGAGAAGTGCAATTTGTCACTCCGGAAAATGCGCCTCCACTGCTCTGGTGGTGTGCTTTACTCCTCTGCATCTGACGCTTTGCATGGCACTATATGATGTATGGCTTGGATGCAGCTGCTTGGCCATGGAAACCCATTCAATGAAGCTCTCTATGTACTGTTCTTGAGTTATTCTGAAGGACATGAAGTTTGGAGGTCTGTAGAGATTGTCTCTGCAAAAAGTCTGTGAACTGCGTGCAACATCGAGTCAGACGCTCCGTCAGTTTATGTGGCCTACCACTTCACTGCTAAGTTGATGTCGTTCCCAGTTCCTTCCACTTTCTTATAATACCACTGACAGTTGACAGTGGAATATTTAGGAGCGAGCAAATTTAATAACTGGCCTTGTTGGATCCTATCACAGTACCATGCTGGAATTCACTGAACTCTTGATAGCGACCCATTCTTTTACAAATGTTTGCAGAAACAGTCTTAACTGGTACCTAATGCCTTCTTATGACTGCCCCTATACAAAAGATATAATTAAAGAAACCCTGGTTACATGTCAAAATTGTTAGGCAGAATGATACGTCCCCATTCCTGAGCTTTAAACTGAACCAGCCAGCTACTAAACTGAAACATATATGGTCTGATACACATAAGAATTATTCTGACCTAAAACAGTTTATCCAATGTAAACATACAAAGGTTTTTACAGTCATTTTACAGTCATTTCATTATTTAGTAGCCTTGAAAATACAACTCAGACTGGGAACGCAGATCCTTCAGACAACATGTGTTGTGAATAAAACTGAATTGAATTGAATCAATACAACGTAGCAATAGGGCTGCCTGTAGGTAGCTCATATTGAAAAAGATCATGTTAGCTTGTGTCGTCCAAGACGCTTAGTACTTCACTGTTGCAGAAACAAAGCTACACAATTTTTTTAATGCTTTCAAACATAAGAATTTCGGTTGTTAGCATTACTGATTTTGCCTTTGCCTGTTTCTCTGCCTGACAGGGCAAAGAACACTATGACACATCTGTGTTTGCCTTGTTGGCTAAAGAGGCCCCCAAAAGCTATTCTGTAAATGTTCTTGTCAAGTTAGCAGAGTTTTAAACTTCCAGCAGCTCACCGTTTTACTCTCAGCCATAAATATTCAGGTGAGCTGCTGTGTTATTGCGGTGCTGCGGTCTGAAGAAGGCTAACAACTCGGGGAGGCGAAAACGGGTGGGTTTATAATGATTTTAAATCAAATGAGTATGTTTGAATAAAACATTAATTGGAATGAATATATCTAAATACTAATTATTTTAACAACTGTGACCTGTTGGTCAACTTGGGTGGCACCTGTGGTGTCCAGTCAGGTTCCATAGGTGGACAATGCTGTCCCTGGCCACAATAGTGGGTTTTCCAGCATGAACAACCTATTAAAAGTCATGCCACAACATTTCCAATTTGGGTCCATACTTTGCCTAGGTAACTCTAAAACCTTGATTTTAATGTCTGCGCCATTCTGAGGTAGACCTGCTGGTGTGCTTTGGATCATTGTCCTGCTGCATGACCCAAGTGTGTTTTAGCGTAAGGTCACAAACTGATGACCAGACATTATCCTTCAGGATTTTCTGCTAGAGAGCAGCATTTATGTTTCCATGAATTAAAGCAGGTCGTCCAGGTCCTTATGCAGCAAAGTAGCCCCAGACCTTCATACAACCAACACCATGTTTGACTTTAGGTATGATATTTTCTCTTTCTGAAAATATTTCTCACTTATGGCCACAGTGATATTTGTATGTTCCCTGCTCTGTCCTGTTATCAGATATCTACAGACAGCTGTCCATGTGGGAGAAAGTTGTGCTGAACGTAGCTGAAGAACATTCACAGACAAAGCAAAGTACCAAATTAAGCAAGCAGGATAACTTATTTGGGTGATGCAATGTTAGAACATTCTAGTAGCTATCCTAACCCTCTAGGAGCAGCATATCAAGGGTATGCTGCATCGATTGTGCATCTAGGGGTCTGGACGATGAAAGAGAGCACATACAATTAGTCATACTAAAAGCTCAGCCAATAGCTATGTCTAAGAGGAAGGGACAGTGTTAAACACTAAAAGACAGGGCCAAGCGTATCATCTATAGAAGAACATTACCTCGATGGCACCAGAAGCTAAGCCAATGCCCCCAACCAGAAAAGTGTCACGTCTATAACTGTTAAGAAAAAAAGATAGAAGAGGTTACAGCACCTGGAACATCATTGGTGAATGAGTTTAGCGTTACACAATCACAATACAAGTGTAACATATGTACCACAGATGACCTCTATTGTGTTATTTTACTGTACTTTAAAGCTAATCAGTTTTTAGGAAACCATGTGGAATTTATTGTTCATTAATTGTAATGTATATCACATTGGGACTCGGCAAAAGCATGATCTTAAATTGCAAAAAAACTCTTCATCAGGACATTCCATGCAAAAAGACTTGTTTCCCATTCTGACAGGCTGTGATCTGTTCGTCAGGAGGCTAGCATTCGCACACAGAATGTGGGGCCCAGGTTTGCACCATTTATGGGCAATGACATTGTCAAAATCTAAAATAAACAAAATCACTTCGGTAGTTGTTTACAGAAAGAAACTGAATTCAAAAACACAAAGGCCAATAGGATCCTCTTAAAACGTTTGGATAATGAGTGGACTGAGGACCTCAGATCTGCACTCATTTAGAAATGTCATCCTTTTCAATAAGTCTTTTTGCATATGCAATTTTATTTATTGTATTACCTTTAGATTTCACCCCTTTCAAAGCAATATAAATCATCAATATATATATATATATATATATCACTATATATCAAGTTTTAAAACTAAGATAATGATGATAGATAATTGAGATTTAAATAATGTAATTGACACTGGTTGTATTTCTATCTATAATAGCTTCGTGATAATATTCATAGATATTTGTAATTTTCCTAAAACACGCTCATACTTGCCCCAAGCTCTGCTTGTACTGGCTTCATAACCTCTTAGGTCCATTGGCTAAAGCTCTCCCAGAGGGAAGCCAGGCACTTGTTTAAGGAAGGAGCTTGAAGATGGATTAACCAGTGTCATCCTCGCCATCAGGACCAGTGAGAAGCCAGGCAGGAAATAGATGACTCTCATTTGTTCTCATTATTTTCCCCACAGCCATAATGCTCAGACAAACACACATAAGCCGCTAGCTGTCATCACCACAAAACATTCCCATTAGTTATGCTGGGAGGCCGTCTGTGTATGTGTGAGTTAATAAGAGGCTGCAAAGCTCCATGGTGGCTCCACAGTATTCCTGCAATTTTCAGACAATGACAAAGAGCGTATAAACATGTTCTAATAACAGGAATATTAGCAAAAAGGACATAGACCATGATCATCATTTCATATCATATCATATCATTATCAGGATTTTATCTGCAGAGTGGGTTTAGGCACAGTGATAGTACTCCAGGCATGGTGTGTTTTACCGTTGTTAGGGTTTCAATGTGACGGATAATAACGCAGCTTTGAATCATATTATCGTACAACCCATCAATAAAAATTAATTGAAGTGACAATTTCTCAACCTATTATTGACCGATTCTAATATAACATTAAAAACACATGGAGCTTCCTGTATTATTCTTATTATCAATCAGTCATGAGGAGATGTCATCCAAAACCCCTGAGAAAATCAATCTGAGCTAATAATGGAATCAAAACGTATTTCTATTATTAATTTGCCTAAAATATACAGTATAAGGACAAAAACATCAAGTATGATTTAGCTGAATTTGACCAATAAACCACTTTTAAAACAGTGTGATATAACGTTGCTAGCACTGTTTCCTTGCAGCAAGAAGGTCCCAGATTCAGATCCCAGCTGTATAGAGTTTATATGTTCTTCCCATGTATGCATGGGTTCTCTCTGGTCACTCTAGCTTCCTTCTGAAGTCCAAAAACATTCATAGTTGATTAGTTGGTCTCTTTAAATTGCTCTCAGATATGAGTGTCTGTGTGTGTGTGTGTGTGTGTATGGTTGTAAATCCTATGTGTCGCTGTGTATCCCTGTAATGGACTGGCGACATAGGGTGTATAACCCTAATCCTGCCACTGGTGTTTGTGTTTTGGTTTTTAGTTTTTTCCTTTCTTAACATTTTTGGGTTAATTATTGCCATTTAGGTCTTGCCATATACATTTGTCATTGTCATTAAGGATTGCCATAAAGTTTAATTCGTTCGTGTTTAATTTCTTACTTATTTCTTGTGTTCTTTCCTATGTGCCTTTTGGCACTTTTGCTATCTTTTGCTATCTTTATTCATGCTTTTTCCTTCCAGCTGTTGTCTTTGTAAGAAGGGTGTATCAGGTTTATTTTGGTCGGATAATCGGAGGCGCAGTCACGGAGAATCGCAAGCATTATGTGTGGCCCCATTTACTTCGATGTTTTTTTAAAGCTAGATAAAAGCATATTCCAGACTGTAGCCTAATTGGGTGATGGACTCTCTATAAAATGCTTTGAGATAGAGAGCAACACTGATGTCTTCCCTGAAGTCGTTCTTAAAGTGTTATGAATAAAATAATAAAGCAAAACAAACAAAAAATATATGTTAAAATATGCTCTTCACCCCTTCATGTCAAGCAGGTGGGTCACCCAAAAAATTTAGGTTTACACAATTATCATTGTTGTAGTTTAAGCCTGACACTTTCATGCCAAAGAGTGCTGTGGTTCTTTTTGTCTTTATTGTTTTTCCACATGCAAATTTGTAACATACAAATTGCATGTTTAAATAATAAAAGAGTAATCAGATTATCCTCTATAATTTGCTAAGTGTCACTTATACATTTCTACAATGATTTAAAGATATATTTAAAAAATATATAATATATGAATAATATATATATTTGAAAAGCAAAACCAGCAGAACCAGGCTCAGTGTGAGGGTCCAGCTGCCATGAACGACAGGTGGTTTGAGAAAACAGAGCATAAACACAAAAAGAACACAGGAGCACTGATCAAGGAGTTCTTTTCTGTGTGACACTGAAAGACAGGGCCAAGTGTATCATCTATAGAAGAATATTAAGTTGCTGGCAGCAGAAGCACAGTCGATGCCAATAGATCTGCCTCATATGCTACTTTTAGAAACTCTAGGAACCACCAGTAAAGCTACAGTCTGAGAACGAAATGCTCTGTTAGGATCATATGGACCAATCAGACAATACATTACGTTCCAGCATTTCTTTTTTTTTTACGTTTCTTGTCCGGCACTTGCTTAATATATATTTAAAACAAAATTTATTAGACACAGATTTGGAATTATTTCAATTCCAAGGGACACTGAGACGGAGACGAAAAGGAAAAAGAAAAAAAGAAGAAGCAAGAAAAAGAGAGAGGTGCTGCAAAAACGAAAAATGGAGAGAAGGACAAACGAATAGAGGAGAGAAAGAAGGCTGAAGAGAATACAAGCTCTGAAGACTGCTTCTACACCTGCTGAAATGCATATATAATAACGTTACCGAAAAGTGCACGGTACTAATGAATGCAAGACATTTTTAGTGGCAACTGCAGCTCAATATAGAACATCGGTATGTGGTGGAATTTTCTTATCAAAGTGAGGGTTAACTCATTTAATAGACAGAGGCCAGACTTTATCTTTAAAAGGTTTATTCAAAGGCATACAGCGTTTGAAGACTCTGTCACCAAGTAAGTCAGATGAACAGAGCCCCGAACACAAAGTACAAATCATATTTATAGCAGAATGAGGGTGCTGTCTCAACTTCAGAGTTTAACTTTATGGCCCCTAAACCCTTCCCAGGTCAGAGGTAACAAAGTCATTCATGAGGGCCCCATCTGCCCTCCCTCAAAACATAACTCTTTAGGGAGTATTAACCATAAACCTTCTGGTAATGGATTCAGAGTCCGTCTGCTCTAAATAACAGAACACTAATAAAAACACAGAGGTTAGAGGAGAAAGGTAAATGAAGTTCACAGCACTTAAGAAAGAATTCCCATTACACTTCCCCCCTTGTGATTACAAGATAACCATAAACTAAAAGAAAATTCTACAAAACCGTCACCCAGGATAATAAGCAAAGTAAAACCAAAAGGAAAAAAACAAAGGATATACCACACAACGAATACAGGAGTTATTTCCATGGTTTTACTCTAAAAACTAAGTTTCTCAAATTACTAGCGAAACAAACAAAAAATAACAAGGATAACAACACATTAAAAGAATAAATCTCCAAATCTCTATTTATACCACTAGAATGCTGAACATCAGTATTAACTCCCCAAACAGTTTAGAGATATTACATCATTATAACATCTCAAGCAATATAAAATCCATCATTATCCATACCATTTGTTATCTCAAATGCAAAATCATAATAGTCATTACAAACAGAAATTAAGTCTACATCCATATCAACCTTTACCATGGAAACATTAATCAGTCTCATTACCATTCCTTTAACCATTGGAATAATACAACATGAAAGAAACATCAAAATTAAAAATAAAAATAAAATAATTACTCCAATCTTCATTAACCAGGATGTCCAACCACCATAAATAATCCAGGACCAAGGATCCCAAGAAGAACCCATATTTTCTCTCTGTTGGGTCGTGAGCAATTCTTCAAATTTATCATGGATACTTGTCATGTTGTTAGAAACATCAGGAATAAAAGTGCAACATTGTTCTCCAATTAAATGACAAACACCACCCTTCTCAGCTTACAGGTAATCCAAAGCCATTCTATTTTGCAAACTCATCGTTCTAAGAGCTTGTTGCTCCTTGGTCAGAACAGTGAAACCTTCTTCAGTTAAAGCAGTGAGATTTTCTAACTCAACTGACAACTCATTAATCATATGGGCAGCATTAGCAGCCCCATAACTAGGAATAAGTGTACCCAAAATCCCTTTCCAATATGGAATCCTAGCTCTCTTTTGCCGTTTGAACATTGTCTTCCTTTCTAATAATGGGGTGATTGAATCATAAGTAGTGACTGTAGGTAGTAAATGAGCTAAATAACATATTCCAGACCAATTAGCAGGCAGATACAGGTATGATCTATTTCCACATATCCAAACCATGTTCTTAGGACACGAGTACCCATCTCTACTAGGAAAAGTAACAAGAACCCTGGTTAATTTACCTGCCTGGCCATACAATTTACTTCCATTTGGTAAGGCTGTCAGATTAAGAGTTAACACAAAGGGATCTGGGGCCGAAGATCCTGAAATGGTATAAGGATCAGTTCTGATAGGACATGGCCCAGATGTATTTCTGTGGGTTAAAGCACATGAGACTGGTATAATAGTTTTACAACCCTTTGTCTTTCCAAGGAAATAAGGTGTGTTTTCCTCCTCAATACAAATATCTAGATCTTTAATCGGATTCCTATTACCCTTAAACCTATAAAGAGTTCCTGTATTAGCACATGTTAAATTAGTCTCACTAGAAAATCTACTAACATTTCTACGTTCCCTTACAGTATAATTCCTCAAACAAGGAAAAAGGACCTCCACCAATTGGTTATCTGGAAAGAAAGTAGCTAGAGTATAAGCAGTATCAATAAGAACAGGTACCAGAAATGGTTGATCATTAATAGCATGTGGAATCAAACAACAAACATAACAACTATCATTTCTTATCTTCCTCACAGTTTGATGCATCAGTTGCCATCAGACATTATCAGTATGATCATGGTAGTTAGAGAAGTGATGAATCTCTCTTCGAATCAGCTGATGAGTATTATTAGCATAATTACTCAGATTAGTCACACATTTTCTTTGCTGTATCTTTTCCCAAATGAACACAGAAGTAATAAAAATACTCTCAATACCAATCATCAGCATCAGAACAGACCATCTTCCATACAGCTGCATCGTGACCTTGAAGTGGAATGTCCTTCTTCTGGTACGGAAAGCAAACAGTTTTATCAAAGAAAACAAATCATAAACAAAACTTAGAAATCCTGCTGCCTCTCCAGAGTGGTTTCTGCACTTCAAGCTGCCCTGTTACCAATATAGTACAGGTGGGTGGTCGTTGGAAACTCCTCTAGGCAGGAGGTTCAGAACCAGGATGCTGCTCAGGTGGTGTTTCAGTGAACACCTTGCAGTGTGTAAAAAGGACCCAGGTGTCCCGTCCCTGGACCTTCACGGCAGTGTGAGTCACCAGCAGAATTTGAAATGGACCTCTCCACCGTTTGTCTCTCCAGTGACGTCTCCTGGTATCTCTAATCAGCACCCACTGTCCTGGCTGGAACTGGTGCAGGGGTCTGTCAGCTACAAGGGGTAAGGCAGCTTTCACCGTCTGATGGGAGAGAGAAAGAGAACGTGACAGAACCTTACAATATTTCAACATGGAATGCTCAAAGTGAGCAGTTGTTAGTGTGCTTAGGTTAGTACTTGGTCTTCCCCCTGTATTCGCAAGTCTCCCAAAAAGGATTTCAAAAGGACTCAAATTAGCTCTGGATCTATTTCTCATCCTCATATACATAAGAACCAGAGGGAGAGCTTTTGGCCAGGAAAACCCTGCTTCTTCACCGCATTTAGCCAATTTATTCTTTATTGTTCCTATTTCTCGTTCTACTGCTCCACCTGATTGTGGGTGGTAAGCACAATGTGTCTTCAACAGGAAACCTAGAAGCTTACTAATTTCCTGTAAAGCTTTGTTAACAAAGTGTGTTCCGTTATCACTGGAAATCACCTCTGGGACCCCCCCAACGGGGAAGAATCTCTGTCAACAAAGACTTCGCAACAGCACTGCTGTCTGCGTGTTTTGTTTAGAAAACATGTCCACAACCACCAAACAATATTTCTTCCCTTCAGCAGGTGTCAACTCAATGAAATCCATCATCAAATGCTGAAATGGGAACTGGGGAGGTGGATGTGCTGCTTGTGATTGTGCAGGAACCCTGGAGGGGTTGTGAGAAGCACAGATCAAACATCTTTTACAATAATATTCAGCTACCACTGAAAACCATTTGTATATCAATATTTTTTAACCATTCCCAGCATTCCCCCTTTGGACACATGATCCAATCCGTGCGTCCATTTAGCAAACCAGGGAAAAAATGTTTAGGCAGGCATGGTCTACCATCAGAGACATGCCAGCCAGAACTGCTGTTAAAGATACAGCCAGCTTTTCGCCATTTCTCTCTTTCCTGTGGAGTAGCAAAAGATTGCATTTCAGGAACAGTGACAGCCTGTGGATCAGTCAGAGAAAGAAAAGCTTCATCTGAGGGGAAAAGCCTCAAAGCCGCGCTCTTTGCTGCTGAGTCCGTGGCTGCATTACCCCTAGAAACAGAATCAGACTGTCCTGTCTGCGCAGCACACTTAACCACAGCCAAACATGCGGGTAACAAAATAGCATCCAGAAGATCAGACACTTGTCCAGCATTCAAAATAGGTTTCCACCTGATTTCAAAAAAGGAGCGATGTTTCCAAAATGCCCCGAAATCATGAACCACTCCGAAACAATATCTTGAATCTGTGTAAATAGTCACAGTCTTTCCTTCTGCCAACTTGCAAGCTTCAGTTAGAGCAATTAATTCAGCTGTTTGAGCAGAGTAGTGCGCTGGCAAAGGACCTGAGCGCAAAACAGCTGAGTCAGAGCACACTGCAAACCCTTCTTGATTCAGACCCACAGCAGAACGGGAGGAAGACCCATCTACATACAAAACAAAATCAGGGTTAGTCAAAGGGGTGTCTTGCAAGTCAGGACGAGGGGTACAAACAACATTTAAGACAGCTGCGCAGTCATGACTCTCACCATCCTCCTCAGTAGGCAGAAGTGTGGCTGGGTTTAAAATGTTACAACGTTTAATTGTAATGTTAGGCATGTCCAATAATATTGAGGAATACCTAAGACACCTTGCTGCTGATAAATGAGACGTCTTTTGTTCCAGGAGGATGTTGGAAACAGAATGTGGAACAAAAACTGTCAATGGATTATATCCAACAATGTCACGTGACGCTAACACTGCTTTTTCAGCTGCTGCAATAGCTCGCAAACAATTAGGCAGCCCAGCTTCCACTGGATCAAGCTTACTGGAATAATGAGCCACAGGTTGCAATTTATCACCATAGGATTGCAACAACACAGATGACATGAAACCAGATTTTTCATCCACCATTTAAATAAATGGCTTATCAGAGTTCGGTAAAGCCAATGCAGGCGCAGAAGACAGGGCTGTTTTTAAATCAATGAAAGCCAGTTCTGCCTCATCTGTCCATTTAATTTTGTCTGCAGCTGCCAGGCTCCTCCCATATATTAAACTGGCCAAAGGCGCTTCCAGCTCAGAGTAATTCAGAATGTGAGCTCTGCAATAGCCTGTCATACCAAAAAAGGACATCATTTGTTTCTTTGTGACAGGTTTTGGGATTTTCAGAACTGCTTCAATGTGTTGAGGCTTTTATGTGAGAGAACATGACCGAGAAATGTCACTTCTTCCTGCACGAACTGCATTTTAGATTTTGAAACTTTGTGTCCTTTTTCATAAAGATGTTGAAGCAGCTTCAAGGTGTCTTTCCTACATTGATCCGCTGATCCTGCTGATAATAATAAATCATCCACATACTGTGTAAGAACAGTTCCAGGAGACAGAGTCAAATCAGCCAGAGTCTTTCAGAGCTGTGTTAAAAATAGTCGGACTCTCAGTGTAGCCCTGACAAAGACGAGTAAAACAATATGGCTTCCCATCAAATTCAAAAGCAAACCAATACTGACTGTCCTTGTGCACAGGGACAGAAAAAAATGCATTTGCCAGGTCTATCACTGAAAAATATTTAGCTTCTGGCGGAATTTGTGACAAAATCGTAGAAGGGTTCGGAACTGATGGTGCGCGGGCCACAATAGACTGGTTGACAGCCTGCAGGTCCATGACAAATCTCCATTCGTCAGGTAACCCAGGGGGCCTAATTTTTTTTACAGGGAACAACGGTGTTCTCACAGGTGAATTTGGACAGGGCACAATTACCCCAGCTTTCAGGAGGGAATCAAAAACAGGATGAATCCCCTCCAAAGCTTCCTTTTTCAATAAGTATTGTTTCTGACATGGCCTGCAGTTTGATTTAGGAATAATAACAACTGGCTCACAATCTGTAATGAGACTATCATCATATTTGTGAGGAGCCCACAATGAATCAGGCAGCTCCGCAAGATCTGCGTCCGTAGAAGAAGCAGTAGCTAAAAACAGATGTGAATGTGAAATCAGTGGCACTGTACGATTACAGGCAACAACAGTGGGACAATGTCTTTTGAAAGCATTTTGAGAAGGAGACACAAACACATATGGGACGTCTGTCTCCCTCCAATCTGTGGCAAGGAGACAACGCCTAACAAAAAACCCCACATCCTTCCATTCCATATTTTCAGACTTGGCCAACGATACATGCGGTACCGAACCAGAAACTTGAAAGAAATGCAGCTGTTCAGAGGTTAAAGTCACAGATAAAGCTGCTGTCTGATCATTCCAGTACATGTCAGAGAGGTGCACTCTCTCATTTGTAATTTTGTACCAACTGTCCTCATAGTCAAAATCAGGTCCTTCAGATACATGTGAAGTACAATGCAGATCATCTGCATCCATTATCTCACTGCCAGGTGTCACAGCATTTACTGCCAATGTGACAAAATGTTGAGGTACAGGACCAACTGGAAGCTTCCATTGATATGCATATAAAGGTTGATCTGGGGCCCAATGTACTACAGTGTAGTCATAGTCAAAGTCGTTCTGCGTGTGAACTGTCAGTCCATCAGGGTTTGAAGTAATAGCAATATTCAATCTGCACATCAAATCTTTACCCATCAAGTTTAAAGGACACAAAGGAGACACCAAAAAAGAATGTTTTAACTGTACTCCGTGTGGAGTGGAACACTTTAGAGGAACAGAAAAACTTTCTCTAACTGTTTCACCCGAAGCAGAGACAGAATGAACATAACAACCACTCAGTTTTGGCTGCTCTTTGATACATTTAGCTGATAAAACAGAGTGTGTCGCTCCAGAATCTACAACAAAAGAAATTTCTTCACTGTCCACCATCATAGAAAACATAGGCATTCTTTTAAAACCAGGGTTCTGTGTATGGAGATACGTGCCTGGTAAAACTACGGAGGCACCCTCTAAGTGTAATATGGCCTCTGTAAGCAACCTATGTGAATCAATATCATCATGCAACTGTGTGTGTGTGTGTGAAAACTCACGCTCCTTAAGAGACCCCTCCTCAAGGCGAATGGCAGCCAGATCCAGGGTCCCGTCCTCCCCACATCAGTTACCGTTGTTAGGCCGCTGCAGTTTCTCCGGACATTCATTCTTCCAGTGACCCATCTGTCCACAGTTATGGCAAGCATCGGAGCGGGACCACTGTCCCCTTCCCCGACCTCTGCCCCAGCGTCCCCGGCCTCGTCCTCGAGGAAAAGAACCACGTTGATTTGTACTGTAGTACAGGGTAAGGGCAGCGTTATGCAAATCAGTCTCTCTTTTGTCCACTTTTTTCTTCTTCTTGTCGTTGATAACGTCATCGCTGTGTAAAGCATGTCTTTTCAGCTCCTCGAAACGCACTCCATGTCGCCAGCCAACATAAAGAGTCTTAGTTTGTGCTGCGATCTCAGGGAGAAGTCCTTCCATAATGTATCCACACAGCATCTTTTCCCAGGGGCCCAAAACAGTAAAGTCAGCGGGGCGTTCCATACCTGAATGTTTATTGAACGCTTCTTCCATCCTGTAAAGAAAATCAGCGACAGTCTCATCAGGACGTTGTTTGACTTGTAGCACGGCACAATCACTCCTCTATGGAAATTTTGTGATCAAATCAGTGCACAAATGTTCCACGGCATTATACCATGGCCCATTATGGTGATTCAAATCACCATCTTCACCACCAGTTCTCACGCCAAGGCGTAAAGCAGGATCTGGCAGTCACAAACCAACCAAATCTCCAGGTTTGGTTTTTGCTGCAAGGAGCCGGCAAATTTCTGTTCCAGTCAGCCTCATCTCGTGGCATAAAGCTTTAAATCCAGTAGCAAACTTTCTTCCGTGTTCTACTGGATCTGAAAGCAATGCAGCGCTGGCTTGGATGTCTGCTGCAGTCCACGGTCGAAACACCAACTGAGGCTCATTCGTTCCGGCTACTTCCAACATGGACATTGATAATATTCCCCCTCTTTTTTGTCATCACCTCGCTCTTTTCCACTTCGTAGCCATGCAAACTCAGGAAAAGTAATAGGAGAGGAGAATAAAGGTGATTTCCAGTCCTTCGATAATCCCGGTCGCTGCTCATCTGTAGGCAGTTTTATCTTAGAAAGGGATGGAGTTAGAGGAGAAGGAGGGTGTATGATCACACTCTCTGCCCCGCTGGGGCTGCTGTGCTCGGTGAGATCAGCCTGCAGCACAGGTGGATGTGTGGGTTGACTCACGGGCTGATGCTGAAGCGGACTGGCGAGTTGACTTGGCTGATTTGTGGGCTGATTTACTGCTTGACCTGCTGCTGGAGGAGGACGGGAGTCTAGATCGAGGTCTGCCATCTGGAGGGCCTGCAACTCCGTCTGTAAAGATGGATATGGACAGGAGGGTGAAGCATCACAAGGTCTATAAGGAGGTGGAAACGTGGGATTTTCAACGGCATAACCAGCATTGTCATGCCTGTTTCCCACATCCCCAGACAAATCTTTTCCCCTTGCCATCTGTTTTAATTCGGACTTTCTTTCCCTACGGATAGCCTCCGTTATCCATTCATTCCAACACTTTACCCATATTTTTCTCTGATCTAAATCTGTTTTTTTAATCTTTTTGTTATTTTTAATTTTCTCTCAATCTCCATCCATCAACTGTTTTACTTTATTCAACTGATTTACACTTAAACTTCCACCTTGTGGAAAACCAAACTTATCTTCCCAAATTTAAGCACATTTAACACAATCATCCCCACCTTTTTCTTTCATTATTTTATAAATCACAGAGTTTGCAGAAGGACGCACCTCTGATGCCCTTGAGGTTCCGGAACCCATTTATTTTTACCTGTTTAGCGGCACGTCTGCCCACTGGCTTTTCTCCTTTATAAAGTGTAGAAAATTGCAAAAAACCACCCGCAAAACCCTTTGTTTTGCTTGTCTTATTGTTACCAATAAAAACCCTCCCTGTTATACCTTTACAGGGTAACCTGGCCCTCAGCCGATGTCCCCCTTCTCCCACTCCGAAACCTAATCAATTAATTAGGAGATGATGGTTAATGTGTAATAATAAAAAATATATATATTATATAATTCAGAGCAACTTCTCACCCAGATATATTTGTAGACAAATGGTTCGGATCCAATCGGCCAGAAGTAGCAGGCAGGCTCTATAAGACTGAGGCTGGCCAAGCGTCCATATCCCCTCCTGCGTTCCTCTGGCAAGTCGGATCCTGTTCGTTTACGCCAAAATTGTGGTGGAATTTTCTTATCAAAGTGAGAGAGAAGTTAACTCATTTAATAGACAAATGCCAGACTTTATCTTTAAAAGATTTATTCAAAGGCATACAGCGTTTGAAGACTCTGTCACCAAGCAAGTCAGATGAACAGAGCCCCGAACACAAAGTACAAATCATATTTATAGCAGAATGAGGTTGTTGTCTCAACTTCAAAGAGTTTAACTTTATGGCCCCTAAACCTTTCCCAGGTCAGAGGTAACAAAGTCATTCATGAGGGCCCCATCTGCCCTCCCTCAAAACATAACTCTTTATGGAGTATTAACCATAAACCTTCTGGTAATGGATTTAGAGTCCATCTGCTATAAATAACAGAACACTAATAAAAACACAGAGGTTAGAGGAGAAAGGTAAATGAAGTTCATAGCACTTAAGAAAGAATTCCCATTACAGGTATATCTGTTTACCCCTGAATCTAAACCCCTGTGGGTGTATCTGTGAGCGTGCCTGTGTATATCAGATTTCCCCATAAAAATATGCAGGAGCGAATGTTAGGAGCCACAGACCTGCCCCCCTGGACCCGAGACAGACACAGAGAAGATCTTAGCCACATACCACTGCCGGGACCACCGCAACCCCCCCAGAAAAGGACAGAGGAGTGCCCCAGATGAACCACCCAGAGAGGGTGCAGAGGCCCCACCGGTAGCTGTCTTTGCTGGAGCAGATCCAGCCATGGACCCAGAGACCCGAGACCCTGAGGCACACCACCCCCCAGCAGAGGCCCAACAGAGCCAGGGGGCCCAGGACCCCACAAGCAGCCACCCGGAGCGAGCCGGCACACACCAAAGCACCCGGCCTCGGACACCAAGAACCACTAATAAACCAGCGGGCAGAGACACCAGACACTGGCAGGGAGTGTGGCGGGGAGGAAATAGGCCCCACATTTGATGGGGGGGCCTAAGCTGATCCAAGAGAGGGAGCAGCCCAAGACCCAACTTGACACAAAAACAGGCGCACACTCATGCATACCCATACAAACACTCACACCCACACACCCAACATAAAGACACACAACAGATAGATAAAACCTTAAAAAGAGTACAGAGAAATAGAACCCATGGAAGAGAAAACATAGATTCTGAGCTGGCACAAGGCATGTTGAAAAGTGTACTTTAAAATGGATGGTCAAAAGGACCTTTTGATGTGGGACACTACACTGATACACAACCTATTCTGTTACAAAGGAAAACAGATGAAATAATCCATCATATACAGTACCCATTGTCAATTGAAAAAACAGAAGGTATTAGAGGAACCATCTCTGGGTTGGTGGAATTAGGAGTTCTAATACCCTGTAAATCACCTTATAATACTCCTATTTCTCCCATGGCAAAACCTGGAAAAAAATCATCATAGGTTGAAAAAATCATCATAGGTTGGTACTGTCGTAAAATCAACTAAAACTTAAAATCTACTCATTATGAAACACCCAATCCCTATACCATGCTCTCTAATTTGGGAAATAATTATAAATGATCTACTGTTATGGATCTGTCAAATGTGTTTTTCTGTATTCCCATACATCCAGACTACCAAAATGTGCTTACCTTTACGTTTGAGAACCAACAGTATACTTACACTAGGTTGCCAGAAGGATTAACAGACAGTCCTTCCCTATTCAACCATGTGCTGCAAACCTTGATGAAATCCTTTAAAAGTCAACTTTTGGAGAGATGTTGTATGTTGTAAGCAATCTTACATGAGAGTTCCTCGTTTGGCTAAATGAAAAATGTTTAAAGGTCTTTAAAGATTAACTCCAATGTTGCAGACCCAGAGTGGTATAGGAAGAGTTATATAACATCACACAAAAAAGAGAAAGAAAGAAAATTAGTTTCTTACTCGCTGCGAGGAGAACGGACAGAGATTTGCTTCAGTTACAAATCTCCTACCGCTCTGAAACACATCTCGCCGAATCCTCTTTTATTTAGGGTGGTCCCTAGTTACATGAATGTTGCTGCTCTAAAGAGTGGGGGAAAACAAACAGCAGCAACGTGACATAGGTCATGCACACCATTATTCTGTACAAACACGCTTGCATAGTCTCCTTAATTTTAAGATATGTGCGACCCTTGCTCAGCACGATCAGCTGTTATCCTTGTGATGAGTCCCCAACTGTGACTGGATCATCCCGATTTCACCTTTCCTCCTTGTCTGCAAAAGAACTCATCACATGTTTGCTTACAGCATGAAAGGTTATAAAGGTCAAATAGTAAAGGTAATAGAAGAGGAAATGTAAGATAAATCTATATACAATTATTCCAACAGTTATCACAGCAAAAGGTGTGGGAATAATAGAAAACCACAAAGTATTTCAAGTCATCCCAAACCCATGACAGTACAAGAAATAAAGTCTTTCCTGGGCATGGCAATAGTGGTGAAGTGTGGCCACTGGGATACATTTATTGTTGCTATGTTTAGTGGACAAAGTTGTTGGGTCACCCGTCATTTTGGTCAGGTAAACGACTGCACTACGCCGCTCAGCATACGTCACAACAACGGACAGGTGTCACAGCTCTGACGTCATCTGACGTCATCAGAGCTTATAAAAAGCTGGGGAAACAAACTTTTAACTGCCATTTCTACTGTTGGGACCCACAGCCATGAGTTACAACATTAAAACTCCGGTATAAACTCTTCTGGAATTTTCAAAATAAGTTGCATTTAACTGACTTCCAGCAACTGAGGAAAGGGGGGTAGCAGCAGACTTCCCATGATGCCACTGTCTGAATAAGAGCACCCCCTCTCCCACAAGCCGACCTCTTCCAAGCAGCTCCCAAGAGGAACTGGACGGAGGGACACAGCGCGCTGAGGTCTTTTTGCTGGCAAAAAGACATAAACTCTTCAAACTGGATCCAAGAGTCTCATATGATCACCGATCATATGCAAAAGTTGAGTATGGAATGAATTGCTGTTTGTGTATCCGGTATTCATTCACGAACGGGGGAATTAAGGTACCAGCATTGTTTGACTCTCTCTCCGAGCCCTGCAGACGCACACGGTGTTCGAGAGAAGCCCCTGCAAAGACGCAGTTTGTGTTCTTTATTTGTGCGTTTTAAAGTTAAGACAAACTTTATTTAAAGGGTGATTTTAAACAGAAGGTTGACCATAACGTGCTGTCCGCGCTTATGCATTTTAACCCTTTCATTGACCCTAGTATTTTAAAGATATGTGTTTGATTCTGGTGCTAAGCTAAGCTATCAGCCTCCTCTGTTAGCTTAACTGCTAACAGCTTAAGAACACGTGCTCGCTACAGAATATTTAACAGAAAGGTTGTTAGTTTTCAAGTTAGTGAATAATAATCTCTAAACATTATTTTACTAAATCTGATAACTAAGTGAACACCATTAAGCCCCATTTCTCCAGAAAGATTTGGCTCTTTTCCAAATATTCCCTTAATAATATTTCTTCAAATAGTATTTTAATAAATAAAGGCAACTAATTAGACACCATTGAGAAATTATTCATCCAGAAGGTTGGTTTTATTCAGCAGATCATTCTTGAAAACATTATTTTGATAAAATAATATTTTATCTGATCTTGCATTGTGAATGGTTGTCTAAACGTTTGCTAAATATTGGTATTGGTATTTAGCAAATCTTTCTTTAAAATGTTATTTTATTAAAATAATATTTTATCTGATCTTGCATTGTGAATGGTTGTCTAAAGGTATGCTGATTATTGCCTAAGTTGGTTCCAAGACTAACTCAACTTCCCTTCCAGATTCTTCAAGATAATCCTTGGTTCTCAAACATAAATAACATTGCATGGTAATGTTGCATCACTCTTTTGGTCATGATTTTCAATCATCTTTAACCAACTTGTTTATATTGTACATAGCCCATTAGTCTTCCTTATTCTTTAATTCTGCTTAGTAGTTTAGTTGGATTGTTTTAGCATAGTAAAGAGTTTGTTGATTGAAATATGTTTAACTTTGAGTTGACTTATTTTTGTTAATAAATTCTTGTATTTTAAGAAATTGTGTGAATTCATTCCATGTGTGTACAGAGTTTATGCTGTTCAATAATGTCAGAGCTTGGCTCACACCTTTCAATTTTGTCCTAATACCATCGCCTTACTGGGCTGGTATTCACAGGACAACCCTTAACAGACCGAAATATTATTTGATAAAATATTAAAATATTAATATTAAATATTAAATAATATTGTCAGATTAATAATCCCAACACTAGCCATAGTGTCACGTGACTACGTTCAGAGGCACCTAGTGACAAATAGGAGCTCGTGGGCGGGTTTACTTTTCCTCCACACTGGCCATTCCCGGAAGAGCTTGAAAGCTGGAAATCTGTCTGATACAAGAAGATAAGAAGATCCATATCCCGTCCATATCATACGCGGCCCAGGCGCAGTTGAAACCCAGGGAGGTTTTGTTTCCAAAAAGACGAGTTTCCTCCTTGTTTTTCAGTAGACTGCAACGGTTCCTCATATTTTCCCATTTAGGACAGAGGAGAAGTTGACCCTTTGGAGCTGACCAAAGGTGCGTGACACTCTGGTTCCCCCCTTTTTTTCTTCAGACCCACGACCCATCCTCAATATCATCAAAGTAATTTCGTTCTTTTTATACTGAATCCGATAGATGTATTTAGAAGTCTGGGCAGGGTGAGTCATTGTTAAGGTGAATTAGGATCACCATTAGTTGATCCAAGGTATTAACTTGTTGCTTGAAATATTGGTTGAAGTGTTTTATGGTGAACTGTTTTCATTTGCTATCTGAATACTGTTGAACTGCGAAGAGTGGTTGCGCACTGAAATGTCTGGGTGCGTTTTTCATCCTGCTGATTGCAAATCAGTCAGGAGTTAAAGTTGAACTTTTAGAAGTTCTCCATTCGAAGCAGACTACAGTCTGTGGTCTGGACCTCGTGGCCTGGCCACTCCATTGTTTGTTCCATCATTTTATTACCCTTGGGGTTTTTCCACTGAGCTCCTGCCTCAGAGTTTTACTACCCTTTGTTCGAGATTTGGGGTATCAGCTGTTGGTGGCTAAGGGCCCGACTGCTAGATGCTCTGTGTCTGGGGCGTGGCCCTACAGTTTACCAGCTGACAGACCCTATCGAGACACAGGAAAGCTTCACAGCATAGTGGTTCTGTTTCCAAGTTAATCCAAATTTTTGTGTTATTCTCATTTGCCCATAAACTGCTGGTTTGATCTCCATCTGCCCTCAGCACAAATCCTCATTTTTGATCATTAATATACCTCTTTTGTAAAATAGTGCTTGCTTATTTAGGTGGAAGTTGTTGACCAGAATAGGAGGTTGTAAGAGGGACAATTGGTTTAGTAAATTTTCATATAGGTAAAGAGACAGCATCTGTGTTTATTTTGTGTAAGAGTGATTATCTGTCAAAATAAGGTTAGTGTTTCCACATCATTCGGTGAAACGGTTGATAACACAGTGCTATTTGGTGCGGGTTTGGTTAGTAAGTATCAATTATTAATTAACTAATTGTAATTATTAAGTGCTGTAAGTCCAGTAGTCACACCACCAGAGTGTATCTCTTATCTTTAGATTCGTTAGAAATGATTTTTGGTTAGAATTTATTTATTTTTAATTCTGATTTTAAATAATATTTTTTGATGTAATCAATAATTATTACCCCTTACAAAGTAAACCAAATCCTCTTGAGGAGTATCTCAATGACTTTGTGGCCACGTACAAACATCTCAGAGAGCATGGTATAATTCATGAAGGCCAGACTTACACTGTGAATATTAATGCTCTGATCTGTGAGGTGCCAGCAATGGCATATCTAAAATGGATTAGTATAATTCAATTCAGTTTATTTATATAGCACCAATTCACAACACATATTGTCTTAAGGCACTTCAAAAAAGTCAGGTACATACATTCCAATTAATCCTAATCATTGAACAATGCAGTCAAATTCAGTTTTTATTCAAACTGGATAAAAAGTTTTTCTATCTAAGGACACCCAGCAGATTGCATCCAGTCAGAGATTTGCAGCACTCCCTCCTCCTGGATGAGCATGTAGCGACAGTGAACAGTCACTGGCGTTGACTTTGCAGCAATCCCTCATACTAGGCATGCATGTAGCGACAGTGGAGAGGAAAAACTCCCTTTCAACAGGAGGAAACCTCCAGCAGAACCAGGCTCAGTGTGAGCGGCCATCTGCCACGACCGACTGGGGGTTTGAGAGAACAGAGCAGAGACACAAAGAGAACAAAGAAGCACTGATCCAGGAGTCCTTTCTATGGGAAGGAAATGTTAATGGATGTAGCTCCTTTAGTCGTTTCATCTAGAAAGAAAGAACAGATACACTCTGAGATAGTTTTCAAGGTTAGAGTCTGAAAGAGAGCACATATAATTAGGGACAGTAAAAGCTCAGTCAATTGCTATATCTAGGAGAGAGAAAGGGTTAAACACTGAAAGACAGGGCAAAGTGGATCATCTGTAGAAGGTGAGCATTAAGTTGTTGCCAGCAGAAGCTTGGACGATGAACCCCTCCATCAAGGTGTCACAGGTAGACACAGAGTCAGACCAGGTGTAGTTTCTAGGAAGAGAAAAGAGAGAGAACATAAAGTTTAAAACTGAAATAACAGCAAATAATGCAAAATTGGAGAGTAGTGTGAGAATGTAGCGAAGAGGGTGAAAGTGGTCATTATGTCCTCCAGCAGCCTAAGCCTATAGTAGCATAACTACAGTTGTCATAAAGAAACATTTATATGCTGCCCTTTCCAGATCATGTACGCAAGGACTATTTGGAAAGAAGGTGAACCGGAGGAGGAGAAGGAGGGTGTAGTTCCTGACAATTGGATTGACAGAACAAGATAACTGTTAGGTGACCACATAGCATGAGCATCACAAAAGAGCAAGAGTTATATTAACGCACAAGATGACAGGATCTTCCCATTGAACAAAGTAAAAATTACTTCAGGCAAGTTTTGTTTTGAAAATTAAATGCATACCCAAGTCAAAATATGGTTGAAATGTTGTTTATAAAGCTGAATCGTCTAAAATATTAGCTAAGCCTCGTGAATGCGAGAACTACAACCTGACCAGTAAGGCAGAGGATGTGGTGACTAGATCTAAAAGGAGGTGTGATCTAAAAGGAACACCGGAGGGTTTTGTAAGAAGTGGTATGTTTGTCATTCTCAAGTAACCCTAACCCTAACATCTTTGGATGAAGAAGAGAGCATCAGGGGTAATTGGTTTTCAACAATTTGATAAGTAATCAAACTCTTTATTTGATCTCTTTTTTGACAATACAAATGCTTATTGTTACTTTGAATTACCTGTCAAGCTGACCAACTACCCTGCAGCACCAAAGAAGCTCCAATCCATTAATAACACCAACATATTACACAATGTATGTACTTATGAGACATGGTGGTGTGTTCTGTGTACACAACATGAAAACATGAAAGTTACAAATTCATGTTTTCCATGTAATTTCACTGCACTTTACACAGGATCTCTATGCATGTGAAAATAAAATAACCTTATGTCCTTGTTAAGTCCTATGGACTTCAAAACTAGATGTCCAGTAAACGTCGGTAAAAGAAGTCGTCTGGCGTCACAGTCCGCACCTTCAGGGAACCAAAATCGGATGTGCAAAAATGACTCGGGAGGAATGTCGTTTTGACGTCTCTTTGCGCAGTGGGTTTAAGATCATACATAGATTAGGGGCAGCCTATCACCCTGCTTTGCAGGGCCTTCTGGAGAGGGCAAACAGCACCATTAAACAGCAGCTGGCTAAAGTTTGTGAGCAAACAAAAATAAAATGGATAAATGCTCTGCCCTTGGTGATGCTCTCTATTTGGTCCTCACCAAATGAACAAATAGGTTTGACCCCACATGAACTACTGACAGGAAGGAGAATGCACTGTCCATTTGCTGCTCGGCTTAGTGGTTGCAAGCCTAATTTAGACTCGCAAAGAGAGGAGATGTCAGATTATATTCAACAGTTCCAGTCTGCTGTGAAGGTTTTGTACGATAATATTCAGGACCTCCTTATAAAAGAACCAAGGAGAGTGGATTTCCAGTAAGGTGTTCCATCGGTTTTGGAATGAACCAAGGTGGATAGGTCCCTTTAAAGTGGTAAGTTCCACTACCTATGGACTGAGAGTGTAGCTGGATGACGAGCTGAAAAAGGTAATGTTGACACAAATCTCACTGTAGGAAAGGAAAACCTCCCACAGATAGAAACCTAAAAGATATCAGAAGCACCTGAGGGATATAGTTGAAGAAATAGGAGGAGAGTGAAATAGCCACAATGTTTAAACAGTGGCGCACTCTGGACGGCTTTGCCCTAATGTTTAAAATAGCTGTATTGCTATTACTTTGGTTAGAAAATAGAAGCACTGACCAAACAAAATCTGAAATGAACCTAGAGTAGATAATGAAGAGTGTTCATTGTTTTGGGGTTCCACCTACTTCATCCACAAGAGGAGAAGGACTGGGCCCTGGCACCGAGTTGTACTATTTTTCTAGTTTAATTACATAAAATAATTAAAACTTACTTATGGAATTGTAGTATCTTATTTAAAATTAAAAAGGGAAAGCAGAAGCTCTTTGCCTGGAATAAACTGTAGTAACTGCGGTAGAGTGGTTGCAGTTGCCAACAAAAAGACAGGAGAGGTCCCTTGGTATACATACCCCAAGTATTGGATTCATGATGAGTTCCAGTTAATATCATATCCTCTAGCTAAATCTTGGGTGGTCGTAAATTTTAATTTAAGGACTTGGGTTTGGGTGTGTTGGTGTGAGTGTTTTTATGTGTACGCATGAGAGTGGGAATGTGTGATTGTGACTGTGTTTGCCTGTTTTTGTGTCAGGTTAGGTCTTGGGCTGCTCCCTCTCCTGGATCAGTTTAGCCCCCCCCCCCATCAAATGTGGGGCCTATTTCCTCCCTGGCACACTCCCTGCTGGTGGCTGGTGTCTCTGCCGACTAGTGTACTTGTGGTTCTCGGTGTCCGGGCTGGGTGCTTTGGTGTGTGCCGGCTCACTCCCGGTGACTTCTTGCCGGGGCCTAGGCACCTGGGCTCTGTCGGGCCTCTGCTTGGGGGGTAATGTGTCCCGGGGTCTCGAGTCTATGGGTCCATGGCTGGATCGGCTCCAGCCTAGTCGGCTGCCGGCAGGGCCTGTGGGCACATCGTTGCAGCTCCCTGGGGCTTCCGCACTATGGCTGCTGGATGATTCCCCTGGGACTCTGCCTTGCTTTTCTCTGAGGGGGTTGTGGTAGTCCTGGCAGGTGGATCTCCTGGGGTTTTCGTGCTCTGGGGGGCTTTTGAATGTCTGCGCCTCAGATGGATTGTTTGGGGTGTAAAGGCTCTCTCGACTTGATCTCATTTCACTTTACTGTGAGATCTCTGACTTATTCTAACACATAAACACATCAAAATACATACTTTCTGTTGCTGCACTTAACGTTTAGGGACCCTCCATGTTTCACTTGGTTTTTCTTGCTGTGCCAAGAGGTTGCTAGCTTAGCGTTAGCTCTGCCTTGACTAACCATTCTGTTGTTTCTCCGTCTCTTTCTGAATCTTCTCCTCTCTCCTGCTCTCTTTGTCAGATGTTTAGTTACTCCTCTGCCTCCTTTAGTGACAATGGTATGTGTAATAAATGTAGCATTTCTTTAGCTTTGGAGGCAAGGGTGTGGGTATTGGAGGCCTACTGAGGGCAGCTCCCTGTAGCAGTCCTTCAGCAGAGCCCGCGCAGCCGGAACCTCAGGCAGGCTGCATGATGGTACGTAAAAAACATAGTCCTAGATCCCAGCCCACAAGTCTCCACCAACTCATCTGTGATTCAAACAGATTTTCCCCACACACCAACACACCCGCTGAGAAGCCAGCTCTGGTAATTGGCAGCTCCATAGTCAGAAACGTGGCACTAGAGACACTAGCAACCATAGTCAAGTGTTTGCCAGGGGCCAGGATGGATGACATAAAATCCTACCTGAAACAGTTGGCTAAGGATAAGCATAAATACAGTAAGATTGTTGTTCACCGAAGCGGTAATGACACCCGGTTATGCCAGTCGGAGGTCACCAAAGTTAATGTTGCTTCAGTGTGTAAGTTTGCCAAAACAATGTCGAACTCTAGTCCCCTGATCTGACCAGTGTTTTGCCACATGCTATCATTCAACAGATGGCTGTGTATATGAGCTTCACTGATAATTGGCGAACATTTTGGGGAAAACCTGGTCTGATCCAGAGAGACGGCATCCATCTCACTTTGGATGGAGCAGCTCTTCTTTTTAGGAATCTGGCTGAATTTATTAGTTTTCCAAAATTCTGACAACCCAGGGTTCAGACCAGGAAGCAGGGTCGTAGTTTAACACTCCTCTCTGCAGCTTCTGTACTGCTACCCACCCATTACCCTATTAAGATAGTGTCTCGCCCACGGCCAAAATTGAATATATTAAAAAATATTCTAAAAGTAGGAAACCATAAAAATCTCATAAAAATAAATACAACTCAGACTAAAAAGAAAAATAAAACAATTAAATGTGGCTTACTGAAAATAAGATCTCTCTCTGCAAAGACTTTGCTAGTTAAAGACTTGATTTGTGACAACCAGATTGATTTAGTTTGTCTCACAAAAAACCTGGCTGCAGCAAGAGGATTATGTTACTACAAATGAGTCAACTCCAACTAATTATTTAAATTTTTACATACAGTACCTCAAAATACTGGGTGAGGAGGAAGAGTAGCAACCATCTTTCAGTCCGATTTATTGATTAGTTCCAGACCAATTAATAGCTACAACTCTTTTGAATTTTTATTTTTATTCCTGTTATTCTTCTGTTTTTTTGTCTTGTACTGTCCACCAGGCCTTTACTCTCAACTTTTACATCAGTTCTTCTAATCTGAATTAGTGTTAAATTTTGTGCTGACATATGGAATTGAGTGTGAAGAAATAACAATATTTCCTTATAACCCTGCCCTTTCTGACCATTTTTTAATAACCTTTGAGTTAAATTTAACCGAGTACTCCACACCTGAAAGAAAATTTAATTATAGTAGATCATTATCAGACAATGCCGTAACAACCTTTAAAGAATCTGTTCCACTTTTAATTTCCTCATTATCACAGAAAAACACAGTGGAGTGCAATAATTTTGTTTCTTCCCCTTCACAAATTGATTCACTTGTTCATAGTGTTACTTCATCATTGTGTGGTGCATTAGACAATGCAGCCCCCTTGAAAAAGAATATAATTATTCATGGGAGACTGGCTCCCTGGTTTAATTCAGAGCTGCGTACTTTAAAGCACAATGTTAGAAAATTGGAGAGAAAATGGTGCTCTACACACTTAGAGGATTCCTACTTAATCTACTGTTGTATTAAAAGATTCTTTGCCAAACCAGAACAGCTTATTTCTAATCATTAACAGAAGAGAATAGGAATAATCCTAGGTTACTCCTTAGTACAGTTGCTAAATTTACACAGAGCCATAGCTCTGTTGAATCATCCATCCCTTTCTCTCAGTAGTAATGACTTTATGGGATTCTTTTTAAATAAAATTAATTCTATCAAAAATAAAATCTTTGACATACTCCCGAAGATGATTACTTCATCCTCAGCAAGTGAGACAACATTGGAAATAACTGTAGAAACTGATGTGTTTGGACTGTTTTGATCCTGTGGAGCTTCCTGAGTTATCAGAAATATTAGCTTCATCTAAACCTTCAACTTGTATGTTAGACCCAATCCCAACCAAATTATTTAAGGAAGTGTTCCCTCTGATTACCAGCCCCGTTTTAGATATGATTAATCTATCCTTAGTAAATGGATATGTACCACAAGCTTTTAAGGTAGCTGTAATTAAACCTTTACTTAAGAAACCTTCGCCTGATCGAGATGACTTAATAAATTACAGACCTATATCGATCACAATATTCTCTTAGAAAGGCTGGAACATGCTGTAGGGACCGGGGGAACAGCGCTAGGCTGGTTTAAATCTTATTTGTCTTACAGATTCCAGTTTGTTCATGTAAATCATCTTCAAACTCCAGGGTTACTTGTGGATATTGATGGGTACCTTTCACATTTTAACCGATACCGTACCAATAACTGATACCTGGGATTCGATACTGGTACTCAACAGTACCAGTTTTCAGTACTTTTGTGTGTGTTTATTTGGTAATAAATGTGTTTAATTTTATTTGTTTAATATTAAAATATTAAAAATTTTAAATTTAACATTTATTTCTCAGTATATAAACTTTGACAAATATATCAAAACAACATCCAGCTGTTCGTATTGTAAAATTGCGGTTGTTTCAAACATTTCTTCTCCCATGTTGCTGGCTGCAGATGATGAGTCTCTAACGGAGTCAGGCATGCTAAGGGTGCCTAATACAGAAATTGTAGCCGTATATCTGAGGCTGTCAAAAATTGTGCACTCTTCAAATCTTGTGCTTAACCATGTGCTTCCTCAGATTAGAAGTATTCCTGCCACTGGCCTTGCACTTCACGTCACAAATATTGCAGCGAACATCATCTGCATCGCATTTTGAAAGGTGGAGCTATACTTTCGAACGCTTTTTACCAGCCATGCTTTGTTGACTGTAGCAGTGGCTACTAACGTTAATACGCTCTTGTGCTTGCAATGCTGTGTTCATGTCCGGACTGGACTGGAAAATCGCCCACTCTTCCACTCCCCCAGTCTTACAATGCTGTGTTTAGGTACTGAAACATGGTACCATTTTATTTTACATGAATCGGTACCCGGAATTACTGACGGAATTCGGTCGGTACCTGTAAAAGTACCGAATTCAGTACCCATTACCAGGGCCGTAGCCAGACTTTAAAAAATACTGAGGTCCACCACTCATTATCCCCCTGCACATCAGTTACAATGAAGACCAAAAGTTAATTAATTAGCCGGGATATCACTGTAATAACTTAACACATCTATCCATGGTCAGTAGTAGTCTAAAGTGAATATAATAAAGGGCAGTCAGAGACATGGGTCTCAGCAACGTATCCTGGCTGGAGTGGATGGACAGCAGCCATCTATTTAATCTTTCTTACCTTCATCACTTCTTTGTCTTTTCATCACACTCTTCCCCTCAAAGCTGAGCTTTGAAAAAAAACAAACGTTCTGTCTTAATTTATTGGACGGAAACATTAGTTCTTGCAATAGAAACGTCATTAGTCTGTCACACTCTGCTCACGAACAATGGGCCAACACAAATCAAACAACATCGTCAATGGGCGGTAACTATTCTAACTAAACTTAAATAGTGCTATGAAGGGTGAAGACTAGTGAACTGTTATTTGGAGAAGAATGAAACTGAAGTACAATATTTTTAACAAGTTATCGCTGTTACGTCTCACAGCTGCACTCTTCTTCTGGTCTTTATTTTAGCGGTAGGGTATCCAAAGCTGCACTCTTCTTCATAGACATTGAGTTTGGCTGCCTTACACAGTTGCAGCGCCTCTTACAGTAACCTGGTGGAGCTACTCAGAGAACCACCCCATTCGAAAGCATTGTTTTGATAAATTGTTTATTTTATACCCAGCAGAAAAATATTGAGGTCCGGACCTCGGTGTCCTCAGTGGTAGCTATGGCCCTGCACATTACTACTTGTGGAGTATCACAGGGATCAGTGCTTAGGCCAATTATCTTTACTATATAAATATGCTTCCAATAGGTGAAATTATGATTCAGCATGAGATAAATTTTCACTGTTATGCTGATGATACTCAGCTTTATTTATCCATAAATGAGCTTGCCCCATTTATAAGCCTTGGCTGTATCCCAAAGGATGGTTGCACTTACTTCCTCGTTTTCATTACTGGATAAAAAAATCTTTAAATTTGTTTATATTCATTTATATTCGCTTTCTTTCGTGCATCATTATTTAATATACCAAAATTTAGTCTCCAGTTTGTTTTCGTTCTACCTTCATCCAGATGTAGGTTCAAAAAGAGACCCCCATGGTCCGAGAGATCCCTTTGTCCTTTTTTACAGTATCTCACTCTATGAAGCTCACTGTTAAACAATAGGTTGTAATCAGTTATTGAATATGCATTTTGATGGGCTGAGTAAAAAGTGAAATCTTTTTCTTGTCCATGTACAAACAGGTACATGAGGGTCACCAAGCAGAAGGCCACAAATTGGCCAAAGAGGCATCGACAATACTTTACATTGGTTTTTCCTTGACCTGAGGGAAAACCAATACAAAGAATTGGTTGTGCCCCTCAATATCAGTTTATGCCTTTCCACTTCATACCCCTTAGGTACCACTCTTTGTCCATCAGGGGGCATGAACTGGTGCCTAACGAACACCAAGTGGAAAGGCATAAAGTGGCATTTAGGGAAAACCACTTAATTTACTTCTTAATTTCAGCAACATTGCAAGTGTTCGCCTGTCGACAGGATTTTGTTAAGAACAACCAGGAGATGTGCCTCTGTTAATTTAGTGAGAATGCTCCACTGGGAAGAACCTGTAAAATTAAGGGCATTGATTCAATAGGCCTTCTTTCCCCTCATGACTCTCCATACAAAGGCATAGGAGGTGCCCATCAGCTCCCACTTTTTGCTCTAATCGCAACAACCCTGGGGGCACTTTCTGGGTGTTTGTGGGATATAAGAGTGGGCTACAAAAGGTGGGCTCATTTTAATCTCAGTTCAACCTTTTCAACGGTACCAAGTTTTCCTATGACAAATGTTTCTGCACGAAATGAAAACAAAAAAGATACGCCATTCAAGAAAACCCCAATGCAAAGTATTGATCGTGCCCGCCAGGACAACTTTAAGCTGCCACTTCTGGGGTCCAGTGTTTACAGGACATGGGAGTGGGCTACGGAGACCCCAGTGGGCTCGTTTCAATCGTCAGGGGGCCGCATGTGTCTTTGCTTTGCGACAAACTGTTGTGTAATCAGGATGTATTCTTTATTATTTAATTAAATAACCATTTGGTCTATCATGTATTGTCCTGGTAATACCAGCCCAATATAGTGGTGGTATTAGGACTCGAGATTGGGAGGGCATGTTATCATCTGTATTTCTAATACAGATGATAATATCTTTAATAAAAACCATAGTTTCTTTAACTTCTATTTAATTATTTAAAATTAAATCATGGAGGGTTTAAATTTTGGGAAACATACACTTTGTTTTAATCAGAACTCAAAAGAAAATCCAAATTTATTAAGATAATTAATCAACTGTGTTGAAAAAAACGTGACTTACTTGCATCTGTATTAACTTAGTAAGAAAAACAGTAACGCCTATTCTTTATTGTAAAAGTTTGAAAGACAGTAATTGTCGCTTTAGTCCTAAGCGTTAAAGTTTGGTGCTGGAAGCTAAAGTGTGTGTAGTAATTATAGTGTCAGTTAAATCAAAGCAGCAGCAGGAGGGTGATGGCCTCCTTCCTTCTTCTCTTTCTGTTTCTCAGTCAGCACTGACATACCTCACCACACAAGCACATAGGCGAGAAATGAAGTGTGAGGAATCTTTGATAGCTGTTGCTAAAGTTAAGAAACACAGTCTTCGTACATTATGAAAGCACATTCTTACATCATTACTAAACAAAGAGTTAAGATCTGACACATGGATACAGACTCATGGTGTGCACGTACTAGGAGAGGCCAAACTGAAACTATGAGTCAGTTAGCAGAGATGTTGTCATCAGCCTAATGGTCAGTTATTGTGATACTCTGTCTCTGGTTCATTGGCCTCTGTGGTCAGATTCAATTTCAGCCAGTATGACTGTGTGCTGCTCCACCATTAGCTGACAAATATATCTTGCTGCCTCAGGCTTTGGGGGTCCGGCCAAATTTTAAGGCCAATTGACTTTTAATATGAATCACGATGGGATGCCAAGGACTCATCCAGTCACTGGAAATTAACACCCTGGAGCACACACACTGTTGTGAAGGGTCACATGTGATGCACATACACTCACACACACACTTAGAAATGAACAAACAATTATTAATGGCTTGACTGAGTGCTATGATTGTTTTTCCTGTTTGCAGACATCATGTGGTGCAGTCTTTGACACCTGTAGTGTTGTCTACAGCAAATTGTGTGCTGTCCATTATAAAAGTGTCTGTACTGTACACTGCCCAAATGCAGCCTCTGGTTTCACACTAGCTTGTCCATGTTAAAGGCCTTCCAGCTAATTCCAGCTCAGCAGTATATTATTCTGTTTTTGTTCCTCTGTTTTGTTCACAAGACAATAGTGTCGAAATTAAGGGCCATGCTGTCAATTTTAAAAACAAGCCTTTTACATAAATTAAAAGTTTGAGGGCCTCAACATGCTTCTTCTTGGCATGGAAGCCATTGTCACCTGCTGATGATACTCAGCTATATTTATCCATAGATCCTGATTAATCCAATTAGTTAGGTCGATTACAGGCATGTCCTGATCACAATAAAACCTTGATGACATTCTATTTTCTGCTTTTAAATAAAAAAAAAAAAAGGAATTGTTGTCTTTGGACCAGAGTCTTTGAAAAAGAAACTGCTTAGTCAATCAATTAATCTGGATGGCATTAAATTGCCCTCCGGTAATATGTCATTTAAGATGTCATTTAAATCCCATATCAAACAGGTTTCTATGATTTCCTTCTTTCACCATCAGAATATTGCCAAAATTAGAATTATCCTGTCCAGGACTGAGGCTGAAAAACTATAATATGCATTTGTTACTTCAAGGCTTGTACTCGTACTCGTCGTTTTCCACTTTATCGTGGGGGCAGCAGACGCCCAGACATCTCTCTCACCAGACACCGCTTCCAGCTCCTCCGGGGGAGCCCAAGGCATTCCCAGGCCAGCCAAGAGATATAGTCCCTCCAGCGTGTCCTGGGCTGTGTCCTGGGCCTCCTCCTGATGGGATGTGCCTGGAACACCTCCCAGGGGAGGCTTCACTTTTCTTTTCGGCTCAGCTTTTTCTTCACCACAACAGACCGGCAACAATTCAACCAACACTACCAAGCAAAATGAAAGAACAAGGAAAACCATGAACTATATACAATATGAACAAGGGAATCAAAGTGGGTTAAAAACCATGGCCAATAGTGATGCAACATTACCACTGAATGTTATTCATGTTTGAGAACCAAGGATTATCTTAAGGAATCTGGAAATTGAGTTAGTCTTAGAACAAAGTTAAACAATAATTGTTATACCTTCAAACCACCAATCACAATGCAAGATCAGATAAAACATTATTTTAATAAAATAATATTTCAAACAATGATTTGCAGTACTGTTGCCTTGCAGCAAGAAGGTCCTGGGTTCGATTCCTGGCCGGGGGTCTTTCTGCATGGAGTTTGCATGTTCTCCCCGTGCATGCGTGGGTTCTCACCGGGCACTCCGGCTTCCTCCCACAGTCCAAAGACATGTCTGTTAGGTTAATTGGTCACTCTAAATTGCCCTTAGGTGTATGAATGAGTGTTTGCATGGTTGTTTGTGTGTTGCCCTGCGATGGACTGGCAACCTGTCCAGGATGTACCCCGCCTCTCGCCCATAGACTGCTGGAGCTCTGCTGGAGCTCTGCTGGAGCTGGAGCTCCCCCGCAACCCACTATGGAATAAGCGGTAGAAAATGACTGACTGACTGACAATGATTTGCTGAATAAAACCCAACCTTCTGGATAACTTCATAGTATTGTTTAATTAGTAGTCTAAGTAAAATGACATTTAAGGACATATTGTTTTGAATGGCATTAGGAATCATTTATCCAAAATGATTCCTAATGGTGTTTAATTAGCTATCACATTTAGTAAAATAATATTTAGGGAAATATTATTTCCTAGATTGGAAACTAACAACCTTTCTGGACAAATGATTCTTAATTGCCCTCACCTGGTGATGAGGAAGCCTATGGACTCTGAGAGGCCTGTTCACATTAGCTGAGCAGATAGCCTACTAGCACTTACATAGCTGAGTTTTCTCAACACAAACATAAGAACGAACATAAACATTATTCAGATTATTTCATCGTAAACTAATTTCTCTGCCCAAAACACCACCTCTTACGTTAACGGTTGTGAGGAAAAGATGTCCTGTGGGGGACGAATTGAGGAGCGAAGTTGTCGCGGTGTGAAGTGTGGACTGAACTGAGGACTTTTACGGCTGCTTCGTAGCAGCTATGTGGGTAGCTTACTCTAACTGGACATGCACGCAGGGAGGCGTGTGATGCTGCGGTCCCGATGCCTTCTTCTCCAGGCTGTGGGGAAAACTGCTTCAATTAGAAAGGGTCTCTGCCAGGAGCTCTCTGGACACAGGTTACTTCTATAGGACTTAAAAGAGAAGTCAGGCATTGCTTGTATTATTGACTCCATTTTCGTATGAACGCTGGATTGTGTGAGCAGCAGATCAATCTTTAACTTTGTAGTTGCTTCCAGTCGGCAGGTATTTGACTGTTGGATTGCAGTTACTTTGGATCCAAGGATTTTTCGAAGTAGAAGTCTTATACTCGCCTGAGAGGTTAAAGACCTTCAGCTGACACGTTTCTCTCTATTAGCTTCGGGGCTGCAGCTGGATTGAGGCAGCTATGTTGGAACAAGGCACTTTTGTTTCAGACTGATGTCTCGGAAAGTCCAGCTATGTCTCCTCCTCTTCCTGGGCTGGGTTAGGCGTAGGTTAGTGTGATATTGAAAAGTGTAGAAATGTTCATACTGGCACTTTGTGTACAATTCAGAGTCCATGTTCATCCATGTTGTAACTCATGGCTGGGGTCCCAACACCCTTCTTTAGACAGCAGCCCTGCGATAAAGGACGCATAGCTACTCCCTTACCTGCAGCAGCTCACTTGAACATTCATGGCTGAGAATAAAACAGTGAGCTGCAGCAGGAAGTTTAAAGGTTTGCTAACATAGAATGTAGAGCCTCTGAGACCTTTTTCTGAGGCAAACGCAAATGTTGGGAGGTACTCTGCCTATAAGGTTGATGAGCAGGAAAAGCCAAAATGCAGAAGGACACTAGAAGCTAGCTGTGCTAATGCTCATGACCAAAACATCTGATGTATGAGAGCAACCTAAAACGGTCAGTAAAGCTCCTGTATCTGCAAAAGTTAAGTAGTAAACCTCTCAATATAAACTAACATTATTGGTTTAATTATTAGTTACTTGTAGATAACCTCATCGCAATGGTGTTTTCAGTCTGTACTCCCCCATCATTTTGGAGTCCGCACAGCCCAATGCTCCATTCTACTGTGGGTATGAATTAACGTAGAAAAATAACCATCAGCTACTAAAAGGCAAAGCCATGAAATGACCCCTCCTTCACTCTTCTGTTTAGTAGTAAAGGCATTAGCCGCAAATGTGGCTAATCATAATCAGGCTTATAATAACAATGGGAATAAATATTAGGAAACGGTGGACCCACAGCTCTGCTCTGCTTCAGCGGTCCACGGTCCACCGTGGGTCTGCTTCAGGCCTGTAATTTTAAAATTGAAGTTGTGCAATCCATTAGATCAGGAGTCCCCAAACCCCGGACAGCAGTCCAAATCCAGACCCAGAGAGCATTTTGTCCGGACCGCAAAGCATTTTCTTATTTATTATGTCGCTATAGACATTTTATTCCTGCCGGTTGCCGGAGTCTGACTTTTGAACAGATGCGACAGGAAGCTATGTGAGTCAGCGACATTCTGGTCCAAATTCCAAGCCAGCTTGTGGCAGTAATGCAACATAGTTGTATGCCAACTGCCAGAAAACAACAAAGACTTGGGTTGCTAAGTTACTACCTTGGGAGCTCACACTGGCTTACAGTAACAATGAATTGGTGATGCACAGATGAGTGAGTAAAAGAAGGTGGTTTTGTCAGACATAAACAAAGTGAAAATGGCACATTTATAGATGTGTGGACAGAAGCACACACTTTCCTTTTCACTTCCGTAGGGTGTAAGGCCAGTCTGCCACTTCATACTTTTCTTGTCTTTGAAACTATAAATAAACTGAATTGAATTGAATTGAAGCATCTCCCAAAACAAAGGCAGAAGAAGAGAAGATATGAACTCACCCAAAGTTTAGAAGGTCAGAAGATGATCAGAGGCTGGCTGAGAGTTACGTGTATTTCAGTTTCTCTGCCATTGTGTTTTTAGACGTTTATGTTCATATCTTTGTTTTTTTGTTCATGAACCCATTTTCTTCATCAAAAAGCCTGTGGAGCAGTGTAAGAAGAAAAAAAACAGGTAACCCCTGTTCCCTTCTCTGACTCTGTCCATGGTTTTAAACAGGGTTTGGATCAGATTTTATATAATTCAGACAATAAAACCACTATTGTGCATCCCAATTGCTTACAAAAATGTAATTTGAAGACAAATATATTGGATTAAGTCTAATCAAACAGTCAAAAGGTACCACTATTGGCTAACGTTTTTTTAAAGTACTTTTCCTACCCTAAAACCTACCCTGACCTTTCCTAACCCCTCTACTGCACTTGCCTCTATGCCTGTATTCTATTTTTACACTGTCACCTCTGATAGAACCTGACAAGTGGTCTTTCTAGTAACCCATGGTTAGCTTTGAAATTTACTGCATTGCTAGGTACTCATTTGTAAGTTGCTTTGGATCAAAGTCAAATGCCAAATTCAGAAACAGATTACAGGATTACTACTATTCAGAAGTAATCACCTATTCATATATCTATGACTTAATATAAATCGCTTTTGCATTTCTGTGCTGATATTTCTAGAATATGGTTAAAATGTTAAAATAATTTGTCACAAAAAGTAGTTTAAAGACGTCTTTAAGGAAGTTAGAAAGTAGACCTCAAAACTTAACCTATGCAGTCAGTTAATCAAGAATGTGCCTACATTTCAAAATGTACTCCGGAGTTTTTGGAGCAGAAGTGCTCGGCTCGGTTACAGGCTTAGCAGGCCGTGGGAGTGTGTTTTCCCCTCTAACCGCAGCCTGATCTCAGCGTTTCACATTTGTCATTTTACGCTACTTGCTGTTTTTGGCAGCTGAAAGTGGATACAAAGTGCTTAGCAGAAGTGGTAAACAACTGCAACCAGATCATTACATTGTGCTCTTGAAATGTTTGGCATTTTTATTTACAGTAGGTATTTTATGAACTGTGTCGCCACAGTTTTTCCAATTAAAATTAATTTTAATTGCCTTTGTAAACATTTTTTTGCATGTAATTTAATGTTGAGAAAAGTATTTTAATAGAGTACCCCTTCAATTTTCCTTATATATAAAACATACACGTTTTCCTAAGATTGCCTTTTCATGTAAACCTTATTTAGTGTAGTGTGAACTCTATAATTTTCAATTTTTCATGGTTTTATGCAGACAGCTCTGCAGGAGGGGAGACCACAGTTCCAGTTTTGGATTTGGTTTTCCAAAAGCCAGTGATCCTCTTCATCCTCATGTCCTGCCATAGTCTCATCATTTTCCTTTACATTCTATAAATATTTGCTTTTGATTAGACAGTCATTGTATCAATTCCCTGTACCTGGCAACTGATTATCTGTTTGTGTTTTTTATTCTAAAAAATGAAATTTTTCTGTGTTCAGTAGTTATAGTAAATAAACAGCAACTCTGGCCCGATGCAGGTTGGTAAAAAATAATTTTCAAAATAATTATTTAGGCTTTTCCTGTTTATGTATCCAATGTAAACTTAAGGGATAATGGAAGGAATCAATCAATTGTATAACGCTGCTAAATTGTATAAAGCTGCTCATCATGTATTATTTGTCAGTTGAGCCAAAAAACAATTTTCAAGCTATTAGTCTTTCAAAGGGAGTTAAAGGAAGCAAAGCAGTTTTGTGTTTAAAACTTGGTTTTTGGAAAAAAAATGGGATTCTTTTTTCCCAGCCAAACAGAAGAGCGTAGCTAAAAAATTTCAAGAAAGGCTGGATAGCTTTTACAGGAGAAGGGGCAAAAAGGGCATTTGTGAGGTCTAAAAAACCGTGGCTAAAGAAAGCGGAGCAAAATTTCTCTTACTTTTTAACATGCCCTTTCATGCTAAATTTTTGTAATTCCACACTAATTGCACGGTGGCACAGTTGGTAGAACTGTTGCCTTGCAGCAAGAAGGTCCTGGGTTCGATTCTCATCCAGGGGTCTTTCTGCATGGAGTTTGCATGTTCTCCCTGTGCATGCGTGGGTTCTCACCGGTACTCCTGCTTCCTCCCACAGTCCAAAGACATGCCTGTTAGGTTAATTGGTCTCTCTAAATTGCCCTTAGGTGTATGAATGAGTGTGTGCATGGTTGTTTGTGCGTTGCCCTGCAATAGACTGGCGACCTGTCTAGGCAAATGGCAAATGTTCGTCTTTGAAATTAACATTAGAGATATGAAGATTCCGTTGGCTAATTATAGGGCGCAGCATTAACCCAAATAATATAGTAAAATAATAACTGATAGTTCTAACAGTTTTGTTGCAAAGCATGGTCTTATGGTGCGTTCAGACCAAATGTGATTTGAGAATTAGGAGCATCTGGTTTTCATGCAAAGTCTATGGTGGACGTGCGTCTTGGTCATGAGGTCCTGTGCATTTTGAGATTTGAAGCGCCTGAAGCGCAATTCGCGCGTCCAAAGGGGCAGACGCTATGTTGCAACCAATCAGAGAAGCTAGTGACATATTTTATCATGGGACGGAAGGACCATTTTGCCATTTACCAATCATAAACCATGACTGAAGGCTGATGAATAAAAAGGACACATCAGCTTTCTGAATTACACGCAGGCAGAGCGCTGTATTTATTAACATCCTAACCCAGCTCATCACACATGAAATCAGCTGGTTCTGACATTTGCCTTCTTCAGGCAAACTCTGGAGCTTCAACAGTCCAGACAGCAGCGTCTCTCCTCGCTGATTCTCCTGCCACCCCCCACCCGAGTGGAGCGGAGCCGCAGCGCTTAAAACGAGCCAGTGGAAAAGGGGCATTATTGTCGCGGTTTTTGCCCGTCCTTTCATTATTCAGCAATGAAGCCAAGCCACTCTCTTAATTGTATCTGCCATTGTGCACAAGAGACCGGCAAAGGAAAATAATCCAAGGGTAGCTCCTCACAACGCACATCTGTCCACACTTTACTCAGACGCGTATAGAGGGTTTTTGACGTGCATCTAGTGTCTGACATCAAAGTGCACAATCAACTTGAGGCGTTGGACGCCTTTTTGACGCTCAAATTGCGTTTGTCTGAACGCACCATTTTGGTGAAATCAAATCACATGTTTGTTGAGTTAAGATCAAATTATTATTACTATGTAAGCATAGCAAGCATAATAGCTAGAAAGGTAACAAACGTAAACATTATACCACCAACATTGGCCCTTCATTCATGACATGGGACATCATACAGAGGGCACATAGTTGCGTACCTTTATCCTTTGCTCATTAATCCTCTTCTTTTCTTTTTTTTCTGAACTGGGCACTCAATGGCTTTGACTATTTTTGGTCCATCTCTGCATTTATTTGGCATTCGACAATCAACAGATTTCTATACCTCAACACGTCACTCACAACCAGAAGTCAAGACTAAACTAATTCACCTGTGACCTCATTATCGTTTAGTATCACTTATTTTTATAAGTCATTCACACAATTCAGAAAAATGTGCAGGAATTATACGCATGTATAATATTATGAATGAAATGGGGGGGACTGACTTTAGCCCAATAATTCCGATAGAAGATTGCTGTAGAGTGGATCCCCCACCCGGACCCCCCTTGTCCGTTCCATTTAGGAGACCCAGGGGTGAACTGGCCCTTTCCTATGGCCTTTCCTTGTCTCATAAGCCTACAGCCTGTCAGCCTCTGTGCAGTGTGCATGGCTGCGTCGCTGCGGCATCTTCTCACAGCAAGCAAGGGTGCCTGCAGCTGCAAGGGGCGCCACGCCAGTTTGCCAATTCCTCACCCACACAGTGATATCATAGATAATGGAAAACCGCTTTTGCGGCACAGATGATTTTTAATTTCTTTTCTTTTTTTGTAAGTGCTCGTGCCGCCCCCTGTGTGGCATGGAAAAAAAAGCCACCCGGGTCGGCTGCCCGGCTCGCCCGTGCCAGAAACCGCCACTGCCCGACTGTGTATACAGAATATACAGGAGAAAGAGCGACAATCATTCAGCGCATGCATGTTTTATACAATGGATGATGTGACACAAAATGACAAATATTGGAAAGATAGGTTATATAAAGCTGGGGGGAGGATGAGACTTTAGATCCCCTTCATGGAGATGAAACCTTACTTCATATCTGTCTCAGGTTAATTTCTAGCCCTGCTTCTCAGACTGTCTTGTTCCTGTCATTCAGATAATTAATTTACGTAAACAAGTTATATGAGGCGCAGAGCCTGCGTCAGACTAAGCGCCTATCAATCTCAATTCTGCCTTAAACAATGCACCGGGCCGCTGTTTTGGTCTTTGAACAAGTATTCACCACAATACATGTATTCATACCCCCCTTTTATGAAACAAATCGTTTCCACTTTTCAAAACTTCCTTTTCTATCAAATATTCTGAGGAAGATTGTATACACCCAGCATTTGTTTTTATTAATAATATTCTTGAATTCTTTGACTCCGAATTTACATCTTTGCACAGCACATATTCTGCACTTTCAAAGGTTTCAAACAACATTGTTTTAACCACTGATTCTGGTGATTGTGTTGTTCTTGTGCTGTTCTGTACAGCGTTTGACATGGTAGATCCCAAAATACTTTTATCTCAAGCAGTTGGTGGGCATCTGAGGAACAGCACTGTAGTTGTCCACAGGAACCGCAAAGATGGCTCGTTGACCAATCACGTTCCGGTCTCACTTCTTCCTTTTGGTCAGAGTAAATCAAGCTTCATCCATATGTTCACGTGGTCATTCTAAGAATCCAGTTGGAACGCTCACTATAGAAAAATGCATATAGCATTGTAAGTGGTGTGAAAAGACAGACTTATGCTGTAGAGTAAGCAGCAGTATTGAACACCTATACTGAAATCTTTGCTCCTTGGCCCTCTCTGAGATGCAGTCAAAGGATATTCTGGACAGTTGCTGCAGCCACATTCTGTAGCGTTTCAGGACACAATCAATGGTGGAAAAGCTAAAACTGTTGATTCCTTTAAAATATCTTTATTGATTTTCTGCTGTATTTCAAGCAGTTTTATTGCATTGTTTTGACGAACCATACCAACAACGAGGGTCTCTTGGAGTTGGGATGACATAGCTGTCATACTGTACAACATGTACATAATGACAAAAGCAAATATCTGTTCTCCACTCTGAATCTTTGGACTATGGTGGACACTGAATTTTCTGAGGTTGAGCTGAACTTGAAACCTGGCTTCCCTCAATATCAAACCATGGACAAGAACATGGTCTATGACAGTTGCTCGTATTTCATCTGACATCATTGTTCTTTGTCTCATACTTCAGCTTCCCTCTCTTCCATCTCTTACTTTTACTCTGTCTCTCTGATTGTTTCTATCCATAGTGAAACTTAACTAAAACACAATTTTCAAACTACATTCAGCAAACCTCTTACTCTTCCTGCAAAACCAGACTACACAACACTGAAAAAAGGAGACAGTCATCAGATCATCTTGTGTTTTAAATAATCTTTAGTGCACACAAAGGAAATAGCATTTTCTAAACAAAACTCGTTTAGAACTTGCAATAAAAAACAAAGAAACTATACGTGCATCTATGAAAACGTTCATATTCTCTAATTACTCTAATTCTAATTCTTCTAGACTTTGAGGCGATGAATGCTGAATTGCCACTTAAGCATATTGACCAATGTGCAGCTGGCAATGAAAAACATATCTTAATAAAACTACAAAAACGGTATAACTGCACATTTAAATAAAAGAAATTATCATGAACAAAATCAACCCAATGTAGCAACATTAGAAAGCTAATATAATTAGTATCAGAGTTTTACCAAAAAACATTTATATACAATACATATTACAACAAATGCTGTTCAGCTGCAGTAAAACCATCCTTACTGTGGCCATAATGTAATTCTATAAGTGATATTGATCCATACAGGTGCTGCCCTCTGTAGCCACTGCCAAATGTTTTCATTTTCCCAGCTTTAAATAGAATGGCATCCTGGACAGAGATGGCCAGACAGAGGAAGGAAGTGCAGGAACCGGTATTTATAAACAGAGAATATTAGGTGGGAGGAAGTAAAACAAGTTTAAAACAGGCAGAAAGAGAGGAGATATGGAGAAGGCAGAGCTCAACTAGTATTTTGGTATAATATAATTTTGTCCCTTTAAAGAAGTTTTTAAAAGGTTCTCATACAAGGGAAAAAAAACAAATAAAGACAAATTTTCTTTTAAAATATACCTCATACCTTTCCCCTGGGCTGTCCAAAAGGGTGAAACCCGAAAACTTTTTTCCCAAATTTACCAAAAAGGGGGTTTCAAAAAAAATTTTTTTTGTCGCAACTACAATAAAAAAAATGATCCAAACTTTTATTTTTAAAATACCACTTTAATTTTTTTTTGAAAAAAAACCCTTGGGCACCTTGAGGAATGTAAGCCCAAAATAATTTCTGGTTTTAAAAATGAAACCCGATGACAATGGGGGCTTTAGAAACCATAAAAAAAAAATGAAACTCCATATCTCACCTCTGAGCTGACTTCTAGGTGACTCTTTTGGACCCCAAGAGTCACCCGGCGTCGAGCGAAGCAATAACCCACCGGCCTGATGCGAATTCACACACCGGGGCTTTCAGCCACCGTCCTGGGGCGGCCGTACGGTAGCGCTTCCTCGGCGTCAGGCAGTCCCCGGGATCCTTAGGTCACTGTAAAAGATAGATAATCTTATTAAACAATCCGGCTCGAAGGACCAATTTAAATGATAGAGATATTTATTAAATAGTCAAGCTCAGAGGAACGACACAGAATCTGTTCAATTTCTTGCAAGCAAGGGTAGGCCACACTCTGCAGTGCAGAACTACAAAGAGCAGACGCCTTGTCTCCTTTATTTTATAGCACCCTCATTTTTTCTTCAGAAGTATCTAATTGTTAGTGCCATAAATTCAACAATGTGTCTGAAACAGATTTGGGCCATACTGATATTATTACTAACTTGCTTCAGATTTTTCATATGCTCATTCATAATGACAGACTCCCCTTTGTCCAGGTGTTCCACTGGATTGAGATCTGGCACTGTGGTTATTTAAGTGAAATGAACTCATCATCATGTTTAAGTAACCAGTTTTTGATAGTTTGAGCATTGTAACATGGGGGATTACCGTAAAGGAAGTAGCCATCAGAGTATGGGTACACTGTGGTCATAAAGGGAAGCACATGTTCGGCAACAATACTCAGGTTTGCTATGGTGTTCAACTGATGCTCATCTGGTACTAAGAGGCCCAAAATGAGTGAAGAAAATGTCCCCCCATACTATTATACCACCAGCAGCACCATGAACTGTTGATACAAGGCGGGATGGATAAATGTCCAGACTCACCAGACAGGACAATAGTCTTAGTTTTCTGTTCCTTACTGAAAGGAGTGGCACACAGTGTGGTCTTCTGGTGCTGTAGCCTGCTTTGAGGTTTGAAGTGTTGTGCATTCGGAGATGGTATTCTGAAACAAGTGGTTAATTGAGCTGTTGTTCCTTTTCTATCATCTTAAACCAGTGTATGCATTCTCTTTGACCTTTGACATCAACAAGGCATTGTCTTCCTCACAACTTAAGTTCACTGGAACATTGGACCATTCTTTGTAAACCCGAGACATGATTATGTGTGAAAACCGTAGTTAATCAGCAATTATTGATTAACTCTTAAATACCAATGTAATGAAGAGGTCTTCATTACTTGGACTATCCCTATTTAAGTAATTCATAGCACTTCAAGAGCACCTTTGCACTTTATTAAAAGCACTTTATCTAGCACTTTAACAAACACTTTATTTAGCACTGCACTTTAGGCATGGATTTGCACATAATCAATTGCACACAAGTTTTAACTTTTTATTTTATTTTTATTGAGTATTTTAGTGATGAGCATGTACCCTTTTGTTCCAGGCTCTGCACAGCTGCTCCTCATTAAGAAGTGGGGTGGGTATCTGTGAAAGAAGAATTGTTAGTCAGAGCAAATAAGGTCTACTGTTTTGAAACTTGAGCAAATGTTTGTGTCAAATCTGTTTAGAAGTGAGTGAAGAAGTGTTGTGCTAAGGAAGTGACTCACCTGTCTTTCTGTGTCCTCTCCAGGGTGTTTGGACAAATACTTCCCCGGGGGTCCAGACACCATTTATAGGTTCCGGGAGAGACCATGGAAAATGTAGGGGATTTGTGCACTTAGTATTTGTGAGGTTTTATGGTGTTTGGGTGTGTAGGTTTAAAAAATATAAAATATTTATAAAAAGTAAGGGGGAATACGTATATATTTGATAAAATGTATGTTTGAGTTGGAAGTTGTGTGATGTTAAATTCCATGTAGAGAATGGTTTAGTCCTTTTATCAGCTGTGACTATTTAAGGTGCAATTGTGTCTTGTTAGGAGGTTTTGATGCTGTTAGGCTGAATGGTGTGCGCCTGAATAAACCAACTGCTACTTCCACCTTCCTCTGCCTTTGCTATTATTTCTCACTGGCAATCCAACCGTGAAGGCCACCAGGTGACAACCAACTAACATGTCACATTCGAAGTCCCTTAAATCCCATTTCTTCCCCATTATTATGCTTAGTTTGAACTACAGTACGTCTAGATGGTTATATCCGTTGAACTGCTAACATTTTATTGGCTGATTCATTATTGGTGTAAACAACCAATTGATAGAGTATAGGTAATAAAGTGGGAGATGAGCATAATTGTGAGTCCCAGTCTGTCGTATAAGATACTTCTGAATGGCACATCGTTATCTCTTCAATGGTTTTAAAAGCCATCCACTGTTTATGATATCTTCAAGATTTTATTTCTGCTTTTTATGTGATAGAGACTAAAGCTTATTTTTTAGAAGGGAGTGAGAAACCTGCAGAAAGACTCATGATAGGAAATCTTCTTAGCTATATTTCACTGTGGCACAAATAGCCTAGGAGCAGAGAAAAGTAGTGATCCTCCCACAGAAAACTGACTCAGAGGCTGGAACTGACAGTGTAAAACAAAGACTGTGTCAAGAGGTTGAGACGTCTTTAAAGAACACATCATAAATCTAATTTCAGTTTAGTAAAAATACTCCCTTTGAGTCGCTGAGTCTCCCGTGATAAAGTGTTTACTTTTTCTATGAACCTTGTGATCTTTCCTCTGAGTCTATTAATCATTTTTGGGTACACCAACATGTCATCTGAGTAAACTGGAGCTATGTTTCAGTGAGAAAGTAAAAACCCTTGCCAGTTTGACCTATAGAGAGAATCTCCTAACAAATAAAACAGTCGTTTAAAATTATCAGGCTCTTGTTGTCATCAAAGAAGTGACGCTGTATGTATGAAAGTTTATATCACAGTCCAACAACTTTCACTTTCTTCAGTAAAATCTTCTTTCTTTATCTCTCTAATTTGTCTTTGACCTTTTTATCCTATAAGTAATGTCCTGGATACTGCAATCTACATTGAGGCCAATGTTTTTTTATTTATTTCAGCAAATAATGCAAAATGTTCTTTTCTGTTATCTAAAGATAGGCCTGCTATGCTACACAGTAAGATTAAAGGTCTTATTAACTCTTTATGACCGGCGGGAGCGCCGGCGCTGCCATTTGCATATCTATTTTTAAACGCCTGTAGAATTGCGATCAAATAGGCTAGAACAATACTTTTTTTTGCAAATGAAACCTAAGAGTTCAACATAAATATTCTATTCACCACGTGTCCCAGAGCACAGTTTTTATTTTCCAGAAACTGTTGCAGAAATCCAGTAAACAGTCGCAAAAAACAAACATTAAAATCCAGACCGCAGCGTAGTTCCTACATCGGAATATGCGTGATGACATTGGTGGATGAACTATCACATGGTTTTCTTTCACACCAATGCCCGCAACAACCGGAAGTGATGTCATTTTCCAGGTCTTTTTTTCCCCTGTAGTTGTAGTTATTTCGCGGTAAACTTCGTTCGCACTTTCACTTTCATTTTCGTTGTTTTTTGCATTTGTTATTGTTTGAAGATGGTCTTATGAACAAGATGTGTGCTCATAGGTATCTGGCACACTTAGAGATTTAATTAAACTTCTGTAAGTAGTTTATTTTGATGTACATATTATCTTTTCTCAAACTGTTCACAATGTACATTTTATGTTAGTTTTTGTCTCTGTTCATAAAAATTAGTGTATTTCAAAAATGAAGTTATGGAAACACTCAAAATAAATTTCCTGTGGTTTGAAAGGGTTTTGTGCAACTTTTTTATATTGCAATATTTGAGGGATACAGCTATGATATTTCTGTATTTAGGTAAATATGTGGTTTCTGGTGGTTAATTGCACTTTTTTGCAATTTACTTACTTAATATGGAGTTATTATGTACAAAATATTAAAATTTAGGATGTAAGGGTTGTATTGATGTATAGCAAATTGCAATGCTCCAAAAAATGACTCTACAGCATGTACAAATGTAACAATATGCTCTGGCGAACTTGTTTAATGGTAGGTCATAAAGGGTTACGCTTCACACTACAAACGACCACAAACATACATCGTCAGAAAGCAGTTTTATTTCATTTGTGCCAAAAATACACAAACATGACTGATTGTGGAACGCACAGAAATGACATTTGTTACATTTCATATATGTAAAAAAAATTACATATTAGAACGTACTTTATTCATATTATGGAACAGTTCAAGCTACAGTTTCCTGTAACTTGAAGTGAAACTAATTATAGCCCTAATCCAAAAACACATTCGCTCAGTTTGTTGATTACCTTTTGTGCCCACTATCTGCTCAATTTTTGCATCACATTCACAAAGCAAGTAGCACCAGTGATGAGCTGGTTCAAACTCGCACATCAAGTTCAGCAGATTTACACCTTTTTTGTCATAGCTCTCTCTTCGCAGTTGTTCTGGCTGTCATTTGGATGAATATGCAATAATGAATGCGTCTACAGTGCTTCATTTATACTTAGAAAAACTGATGGAGTAGCAGACCCTACTTTCTTGTCAGTGTAATTTTCTCTTCACTTCTTGGTGGTTTGCATGTTGTATATTTTGAGAATGTGCAACTTTTAGTAAAGCCGCTTTTATAGATTTATTTGTATTTTAATTGTTTTTACATTGAGATCAACTTTATTAGTTGTACTTTAATTAAGACAGACACGTGGGCTCCTTTGCTTAGACTATTGCTTGTGCAAGCTGATTCCAAATGATCAATTTATATTATTAAAACATGGCTCCTACCCTAATAAAAATGCAACTAAGATTTAAAGGTCTTTCCCTGTAACAAGGCGTTTTTTTGTATTCTTCTAATGTGTTTCTCATTTCACAGTGGTGGAACTCCTCTGACAGTGAGTGGGACCAATCTTGCAACCATCAGAGAACCAAAAATCAGGGCCAAGTACGGGCAGGCAGAGTCCTTCCATGTGAGTCTGAACAACAGCAACATAGACATTTTTCAAAACCTGACCTCACAGACTAGCAAACAGGCTCCTATTTTAATTACAAATGCCAGCAAAAGCACCCTTACATGTTGGAATATAGATTAGAAACACACCAAAGTATGCTGCAATTGCATCATATAATCCGTTTTTGGAAAAGCACTTGTGTAAACTAACCAAGACAAGCATTAAAAACATGCAGGGGCACATGTTCAAAAAAGCACCTCAATGTCATGCTGTGCTCATGTCATGTCTTCTTTTTTAACCAGCTGCAGACATGAAACACTACCTCAGGCGATATAGTTCTGCAAATGCGACTTCGACACATAAGTGTGTCAAAAAAAGCCATCTTGAGAGATGTGTGAATGAGAACAAGACATTCTATGCACAGTTTGTTTTACACCTTGAAGTTTTTTTGTTCACATTTTGTCAGTGTTATATCAACACACTTCAATCTATTTTATTGACATTTTATGTGATAGACCAAGACCAAAGTAATGCATAATTTTGATGTAGATGAAAAATGGTATAACATTTTGTAGCAATTGTCGTTATCACCCCCTCTGGAGTCAGTACTTTGTTTAATCAGCTTTTGGCTCTGAAAGTTATTTGGGGTTTATTTCTACCAGTTTGCAAATCAAATAAAATTGCCCATTCTTCTTTGGAAAATCAAGACTTGTTAAGAGGAGCATTTAAAAACAACAAAACTTGACGGAAAAAAAGAAAAGAAAAAATGTTTTTTAAGCAGTTTTTAAAAGTGTTGGTAACATCCTAATGTGGAGAGGCAGGTTGTTCCACAGTTACAGCAGAAGCCGGATGACCCCTTAGAACATCTAAAAGCATCTACTTGCCAGACCTCAGTGACCTTTTTATGATTGCTCAGAGTTAGGTGATCTGAAATATATATATAGTAGAGCTAATCCATTCAATGACTTAAAAACAAAGAAAAAAATCTTAAACTGGATTTTAAAATTAACAGGAAGCCAGCATAGAGAATGCCGGGACAGGTATGATGTGGTCCTGTTTATGTTTGTCAGTCAAAAGTCGATCTGCTGCATGTTGGACAAGTTGTGGGTAAAAGAGCAAAGACTGGGAGGCAACGGGCTGTTGCAATAGGATAACTTTCTTAAATCTGAAAATGGAAGTAAAACATGTAGCTCAGGCTCAGTTGTATTAAAGGTGACCTATTATATTTCCATTTACATTTGGGATAGGTCAATGGGCTATACAAAACATTTTAATTACATTTTTCACACAAAATCATTCCCAGGTATTAAGATTTCACCTCCTCAGTTCCCCCTTTTTAGAGCTCCTTCCAGAATGAGCTGTTTTAGGCCTCTGTCACTTTTATGCAAATTAGCTATATCTGACCACGCCCCCAACCAGCACTTTGTATGTGAAAATAAACCTGAAACTTATAAGACACAATAAGTACTTACATTTCTGTCATCTACAGATTTGCCACAAACAGTAGGGACTGAATTTTTCTTCAGTCTACGTTTTCTGCAAATCCTGACGTGTGCTAATGTTAGTTCTCAAAGCAGTCTGATGTGAAGTGTGGTGAAGTGTGGTGAAGCTGTGTAATTGTGACGTCACAATTACACAGCTTTCGAAACCGCGCGTTTTCTAGAAAATAGAAAACATCCGTTTATAGTAAAAAATGCCTGAGTTTGGTCTGTTTGTGGAAGCATTAGAGACCCAAATGGAAGTATAAAAACAATCAAAAAGTGAATTTTGCTTAATAGGTCCCCTTTAAATGAAGAGCATCTGTGAACATAAACTTTCAAGTAATTCAAGTAATTGTATGCATTGTCAGAGTTAGGTCTGGACTTGGACTGAGTCTTTCTATGTCTTGATCTAAACCATTCTATAGCTCTGGTTGTATGTTTAGGGTTGATATCCTGGTGTGTCAAACCACCCCAGTCTCAAGTCTTCTGCAGCAACTAACTGGTTTTCTTCCAACATCAGCCTCTGTTTAGCTCCATCCATCTTCCCATCAACTCTGACCAGTTTCTCTGTGACTGCAATTTTAGTGTTTGCTTATTTCCCCAACACAGTGTTTTGTATGTAGACCTTAAAATGTATTTGGTCTCATCTCACCAGACCACCTTCTTCCAAGTATTTGTTGTTTCCTCTAAGTGACTTTATATTTTTAAGGGATTTCTTGTAGCTTTCTTTCAGCAATACCGTTGTTATTGCCATCCCTTCACAAAGGCCAGAGTTGTGGAGTGCACTCTAATTTTAATCCGGTCAACAGACTCTCCCACCTGAACTGTAGATCTCTACACCTCTTCTGGATTTACCATAGGCCTATTGGGTGCTTATCTGGTTATTGCCCGTCAGTTTATGTGGACAGCCATGTCTTGGTTGATCTGCTGTTCAGCATTGAAGAGAGCTCTCTAAGACGTTCCGTAAACTTGGGAAATGATTTTATAGCATAACCCTGCTTTAAACTGCTCCAAACGTGTATCCCTAACCTGTCTGTTGTGTTCCTTGGTCCTCATAATGTTGTTGTTCACTAATCTTCTCTAACAAACCTGTGAGTCCTTCACAGAACAGCTGGATTTCTACCAAATGGCACACCTTTTCAAAAATTGTAAGAAGTATTTATGATTTACCTCCCACTGGGCTACTCTATTGGTCTAAATCCAAATAAAATATAAAGAAGTTTGTGATTTCAGTGTGACAAAAATGCAGGGAGTAAAGAGAAAAGTTAGCTAAAAAACCCCCTGGGAAAGTTTAAAAGTAATGTTTTCTTTAAGGGGA